>LBNU01025388.1:116839-148391 GCA_014162995.1 Artemisia annua
GTGACAAAGATGTTCATGTTAGTCTCCAACTCAATCTTATGGAGCATATCTGGCGTAACCGTGAGGATTTTGAGGAAGAAGATGACGACTAGTTTTACTTATTTACTTATCGTATTGTTCAGTTCGTATTTTAATTCGTATCCTTTTTTTATTTATTTTTATTTTTTTTATTGTATTGTTTTTATTTCGTAATGTAATGTTTAAGTTCTATTAATAAAATGTTTGAATGTTTAATAAATGAGTTTGTTGAGGGTAGAATTTGTAAATTTGTAAAAAGTGGTGTTATTTGGTGTTATGATTTCCTGGTGTTTTTTGGTGTTATGTTATTTGGTGCTGAGATGATGTGGCGCTGAGGTGGCACGGTGTTAACACCGTTTCGGTGTTATGACTCCCCATGCTCTAACGTTAACTTTAGACATGAACAAGAACAAACGCCACCACCCGCCAGTCCAATGTACTATGCCTCTTTTTTCTTTTGATGGTTTGATGCGCGGACTACTACTTGAAAAGGCGGATGAGGGGTATTCATTACACTATCTTTTTTTGAAAGGCAATAAATTTTTTATAAAATTAACTCCTAGCAAGATGCTAGGAATTAAAACAATCTCGATCAGTGATCACAACGATCCTCACAAACTACAACAGCCATAAACACGACCCTCGACAACGACCCTCACTAAACTACATCATATCGACTTTAAAGGCTTAAACAACTACGGTGACTCTAAAATCTCTATCCAAAAGACAATGGAGCTCAAACGATCAGAGGACAACCCACCTTCAAACTCTAGCACAACGCCTAACCACTTAAGGGCATCACCTGATTTGAAAGCATGTAGATGGGTTAAAAACCCGAACACGACCTTGATACACAACCTTGACACACCACCTTGACACTAAAATAAACCTGCCGAAAACCATGCAAACAAATGGAGTGGTGGAGAGTGATATGTAAAATCAGTAGACGAAGAAGAAACCTCATAATTGTAGAACCACCACACGTCAAGACTACCCAACCTTTGCTCACCTAGACCCTCCTAGAACTATATCAACATGAAATTCTGAACAAACACACGATCCGCACCACAGACCGTACAACTACCCACAAAAACCACCTCGACCCCGCTGACACTAAATCAAACCATCACAACCACACAATCTGAACCATCTCACGACCTCACTATCTTAACCATCTCACGACCTCACTATTTGAACCATCTCCGCGACCACAATCATAGCCCAAAAAACAATCTCACGACCTCACACTCAACCATATTCACGACCACAACCATCTCACGACCCACACTTTGAACCATATTCACGATCACAACCATCTCACGACCTCACACTCTACCTCACCCTCTGAACCATATTCACGACCACAACAATTCACGACCCAACTCTGAACCATATTCATGACCACAACCATTTCGCGACCACACTCTGAACCACATTCACGACCACAACCATCTCACGAACCACGATTTGAACCCATTACACAACCTCACTATTTGAACCATCTCCTTGACCACAAACATAGCCCAAAAACAATCTCACGACCACACACTCTGAGCCATATTCACGACCACCATCTCATGACCTCACAATCTGAACCCATCTCACAGCCTCGCTAACTCAAGACCTTACCATCTCAACCGTCTCATGACATCACCATCACACGACCTCACCACCACATGACCTCACAATCTTGACCTCCTGATCTGAACCACACAACCACTTCCACCCTAAAACAACCGATCTGAACCAAAAACAATCCTTAACTGCATCGATCCTAAAGAAAATGATCCGGGAAATGGGCAAAAAGAAGAAACTAGAAACCTTATTTAATCAAAAACAGAAAGTATCTACAAAGAAGAGGGGCTGGAGAGGGCCTCTCCGGACCGTCGGCCTAAGCCAACGGCCGGAGAAACTATGGCGGCGGCGGGTTTAGGGTTAGGGTTGGGCTGGTTTTTTAGAGAGAGGTGGGAGGATTATTTTTTTGTGAGAGCTTCTCGAATAGTTGGTATTCATTACACTATCTTGAAAACTATTGGCTGTTTATGAATTTTCGCACCCTTTTCCATTCTCTCCTATTTAGTGATCTTATTCGACCCCCAGAAAATCAGCCATAAGTGGATCATACACCACAACCTNTTTCCACCTGGACAACTTTCATTTACTTCACACTTCATCTACAAAAGATGGGATTTGCGTCATGACAGATCACGAATATAACTCTCTTAGGATTTCATTTGATTACACCACTTCACACCAACAAAAACCCTAGCCTCACTTGTAAGTTTCTCTCTCCCACCTTCATCACTTCCAGCCGCCGGCCATTTTTCCGACCACCACCGCCTACTGCCGCACCTCACCGCCACCACTAAACTCACCCTCTTGCTCTCCTCTAGTCGTATATCTATCACACGCGTCAAACTATCACCTCTGGCCGTCGTTCAAACGCCTCCACCGCTATCAAAACATGAGTAACCATGTAGATCCGTGAAGAACCAAGGTAACCGAAGGTACTCTCGGTGTTTATTCGTGGTTGGGTAGCCGCGACTCATTTTCTCCTTCTCGTCTCACGCCTCTCTTCCCTTCGCCCTCTCGTTTGTCCGTGTGGTATGGTAAAACCACATCTCGTGATGTTTATTTAATTTCTGAGTATATATACATACATCGAGTTGTTATTGTTTATGTATCTCCAAATCACGAATAGAAATAAAAATGGTAAATAATTTTGACTTGATTCATTTTTGCATTTTATCTAAAACTGATGGAGGTGTGCGGCTAAGGTGATTGAGGTGGCGGTGTGACTGTGGTCAGGTGAGGTGATGGAGGGGTTGTGGAGGATGAGACAGTGATAATAACAAGTCTTGTGATGGATGAATTGTAGCATAGGTACAGAGCTTTCAATTTATAGAACTAGTATAATGCAATGGATGGTGGGTTGTGTAAATGACAAACAGCATGTGGAAATTGTTTAGATTCCTAGCGATTTTGAATCTAAATTTTACGGATCTTTATTGATGACTACATGTAATTGAATGGATAGCAAAGTTTCACAACCAAAGTAAATGAAGATCGTCATAAAATTTATCGGAGAAGATGGTTGTTACCACCGGAAAAGATGTCGAAAAAGATGGTGGTTGCCGGAAAAAATGCTGGAAAAGATGGTGGTTTTATGGTGGACCCTAAAAGCAATGATAGTGGTGATGACATAAGCTCACACATAGGCAAAAATATGCCACATAAGCATTAAAAATAAAAATAAAATGCCAAATAAGCAATTTTTACCGGTTAAGCAGATACCCGGTTACCATATTTACTATTTCGGCACAAATTAGCCGGTTTCAATGACTATATTGGTAATAAAAAAAGTTCGTTACCTAACTCTGTAAAGTAGGGAAAGTACGTTGCTAATTTATGGACTTTACCCTAAAATAAAAGATACATTAAAAATAACGATATATTAAAAAAGACAATTTAGTGATTCAGGTTCCCTAAATGTTCCACGATATCGTGTCGAAGTTCGTCGTGCGCTCTCCTATCCCGAAGTTCTTTGTTTTTCCTTCGATGTGTCTCGCATCGTTCGATCCAAGTACGTGTAATATTCGGTTGTGGAGAAACGTACAATTCGTTAAATTCACAAACTACAAACTCTTGATCTTTCAATATCATGTTACTACTCATTACCAACTTTATTTTACAGTATCAATGTTTGCATTTACACACACTTATTACTCATCAACAACCACCAAGACACTTATTACTCAATACCAACATTATTTTACAGTATCAATGTTTGCATTCACCTAACAGTTTTAATGTTTGTATTTAAACACACTTATTACTCATCAACAACCAACAAGACACACTTATTACTCATTACCAACTTTATTTTACAATTTCAAGGTTTGCATTTACATAACAGTTTAAATGTTTCGCAGAGCTTTCCTACTTACCATGCTACCTCGGAGTAATCACACAAGCCAATACCAACAATCATCCATGAGTTGCTGCATGCAAGATATATATCCTGGACTAGTATGAAAACAAGAATGTACCTATACATATTTATCAAATTTAGTTTCTCAGTATCATAATTCATGTAGTTGCCCAATACCTTTTGATGCTTTGAACATTACCCAAATGTTGGTATTGCGTATTTGCAACTCATCTTATGATCCATTGGGCATATTAATACAGAATTCCATCTAATAATGTTTAGGTTATTATGAGCACGGTTATAAATGTTTTTGCGTTCTGGTTTATTAACACCCAAAGATGTCAAAACGTTTGATGCAGCTATGGAACCTCACAGTAGACTGTGTAAAAGTGTACCACTTGGTGCATGTCAACACGGTTATAAATGTTTTTTCGTCTAATAAGTCCATGACTCATATTGCAACTCACTTCTTTAACTAAACAAACACAAGATTCAATAATTTCCAAAAGAACAGCAAAAGTTGTCATCTTGTTTGAAAAGATGTTAAGACTACTACCCTCTGAATTAGTGAGCGATTCAACTTATTAATTAACTTTGTCATAAAGCTCAGAACCGTGACAAGAACCGAAGAGGGGTATTGCTAAACATATGGGATCGCATACACAGAACCAACTGAGCAATTGATTGAAATATTGAATTATTAAATCTGTGCACACTCTAGGAACATTGAACATTGATGAAAAATACTCGTATTACTAGCACTTGAAACCACTTAGACCCCAAAAGACCATAGACATACACTTGACAACACCCGCAACTAAAAAAAGAACTAAACAGACCCACTTTGAACAACTATTTAACAACCTGGAGCGAACACAAACTGACTAATCAACTTCTTCCATCTTGCTTTCTTCAGCACCTTCTTCCTCCAAAGCAGGCATCTCAGCACCATCCTGGCCACCTTCTTCCTCGTCAATGCTAAGACCCAATTTCCAACATCCTACGGATCCTCCCTCCAAATGTGTTTGGGTCCTCCAAGCTAAATCCAGATGTCAACAGAGCCTTCTCAAACAGAAGCATCACCAAATCCTTAACCAACTTATCGTTCTTATCCGCCTCAGCCCTCTTCCTGAGCTCCTCCATGATGTCATTATCAGGGTTTATCTCCATTGTCTTCTTGCTTGACATGTAAGAATCCATGCTACTCTCCCTAAGAGTCTGTGCCTTCATGATCCTCTCCATGTTTGCCGTCCACCCATACTCACCAGTCACCAAACAACAGGGGGAATCCACAATTCTATCAGAAACCACAACTTTCTCCACTTTGTCCCCCAAGATGTCCTTGATCGTCTTGCACAGATTCTCAAAAGATTTCTTCTTTCTCCCCTATTTTGCTTCTCTTTATCTGTCTCGTCTTCGAGCTTCGCTCATTCTTATGTTGCAGACACAAGCTTCTTTCCATCGTATCCCTTTAGCTGTCCAACTGCATACTCATCAATAGCGTCCACCATAAATAGCACTTCATAACCTTTCTTCTTGAGCTTCTCCAAGAATGGGGAGTTCTCAACAGCCTTCTTGCTCTCACCAGTGATGTAGTAGATGTCGTTCTGTCCCTCCTTCATTCAAGTAACATAGTCCTTCAAGCTGGTCAATTCATCACCACTCTTGGGTGAGAAAGAGAGGTGAAGTTATGAGTATTTGGTGTATCTTAGGATGGCTGAGAGTGCTTGAATTTATACAACAATATGAAAAAACTAACCCGCAACGCCGCAACTCGACCCTACAAAGATTCGAGTTACCGGGTTCGGGTAGGGTTATTCGGGTTATCAGGTTATGAGCAGACTATATATATCTAACAAAACTTCATCAAAAAAGCAATCCAGTTATCTATGGAAACTTAAACGATCAAGATTAAACAATTACCATTTGTTTGAATTTTGTAGGAATGGATTAATTGATTGCGTCAACTGAATTTTGAGGGACACATTTGTTTAAGCAAAGATTCTAACCTAGTTGTACATTGATGATATTTAGAACTAAATGATCAGATACATGTTACTTGGTCTGTGATGAAACGTCCAAAAGGAGATAGTTTGAAATCAGAGTTTCATAAACTTAATTGCTTTGAAGAGGACTTGACGTACTGTTGTTTAGTGCATTTAAAACTACAAAATGTTTGTATGTATAATAACTAGCTTGTTCCAACTTCATTGTTTAAACAAGTGAGATAACGCCCTCAAAAAACACAACTTTTCAAGTGCAAAACTATTCATATATATGTTCGAACCTTGGTTCATTAGAGTAGTAATTTGTCTTCCAAATGTCAAAAGTAAATATGTATACTGTAATGTTAACTGACAAGAAGTATTTCAACTATTTTTTTCTCACAAGAAATACATGTAGAGCATGTGGCACAATAGAAATATTTAAAATGAAATAGTAAAAGGATTTATTTTTCTTAGTGTACGTTTACGTATGAGATGGTAAAACATGTTGATGATTGGATTGGGATGGTCATGTTATTTGGTTACCCGTATTAAACAGTAAGGATTTCGAGATATGATCAAGAATCAGGGGTAACACTTAAACAAACCAATGTGTGTATTCAATGTGTGTGAATAAGTGTGTGAAAATGTGAAGAGAGCAAAATCCTTTTTTTGTGTGGGATAACTCTCTATTTATAAGGAGGTATCTAAGGTTTTGGGATAAACCCTATGTGGATGGTTAACAGTTGTAGACAGGCCATGTGTTGATCATCTAACAGGCAGATAAGAATGAGGTTCGTACCTACTCGTGCCCTTCCCATATTCTTGGTCATGTGTCTCCCACTAACACTTGTCATATACCAATATCCTAACAGTTAGGTGACAGTTGTCTTGTGCGTGTATGCACGCGGCCTGAGAGGCTTTACCTGGTCGTATGCGGCCTGGTTATGTAAATGGGCTTATCATGTGTTGATAATGGGCTGGATTTTGGCGTGTAATTAGTAGGCTTGGGCCACTAATATCCATACCCTATCAAGTCCGCACAATCTAGTATTAGATTATGGACTAATGATATGATGTTGGACTAATAATAGAAATTATCACGCCATCTTTTATGAGTTTTTAGGCCAAGACTCGCTCATAATCATTGCAAAATGCAAATTTCACAACTTGCGTTGTGTTTGAGCCGTCTTAAGGTGAAACATTAAATGTTTGCGTGAGAAATGTAAAAGGAATCTTTTGAAATGATTTGAATTTAGTCAATTTGGCGCCTAGGCGGTGTCTCAGACTTGTTGTTTCGACTGTACATGACATCATTGTCACTATGTACATCATTGTAACGCATGTGAACACGCCTTTCCTAGGGAGTGGAAGCTACGCGTGTGACGTGGAGCGTATTGGCCTAAAGGCTGCTGCCACTTGTATTCCACTAACCCAGTTTTCTTTGGCTATAAATAGGGATTAAAAGGATGAAAAGTGACATATTAACTTCTAAACTTTTCAATTTATCCCAAAAATCTCTCCCTTTTCCCCTACTTCATCGAAGTTATCTCTGGCCAAACAAAACCCTTTTAAGCATGGTCTTTTATTTAGAGTGTGAGAGAAACATGTCTAATGAAGGTTAGTTGTTCGTTTTCTTGAATCAAGGAAAACTTTTTTTCTACTCTGTCTTCTTGTTGTCTAGCATTCGTAATGTCTCGTGGTGAGAATATCATTGTTCAAGATAACCCCAGTTGGGTTAAGAACATAAAATACAACAACTTTGTTTCCGACCATGAGAGGATTTTGCAATTTATTCCTCGTGTGCCCAAAGGCCACGAGAGGGCCAATGAGCCTCCATCACCACGTGTGCACTCCGTTAGGTGCTACTTCAGGTCTAGCTATGAATAAAAATCACTTGGCTCTGTTTCTGGATTATTACCAAATTATAACAAAAGCACTGTTATATTTGGGAGTATTAAAGAGGAAGATAAACAGAATATTCAGGATGTGGTCCCATTTAGAGTTGAAAAACTTCCAGTAAGATACCTTGGAGTTCCTTTAATCATAAGAAGACTTGGAGTTAAAGACTGTAAGGTATTGTTAGATAAAATCAAATCCAGAATTGAGAATTGGAAGAATAAATGTTTGTCCTATGCTGCTAGATTGCAACTTGTTGCTTCAGTATTGGAGTCTATTCATGTGTTTTGGGCTTCTGTGTTTCTCTTGCCAAGTACTGTGATTCATGACATTAATAAGTTGCTGAAGAAATTTCTATGGAATCATGGTGATACTTCAAAAGGTAAAGCAAAAGTGGCATGGGATCATATATGTAGGCCTAAAAAGTATGGAGGATTGGGTTTAAAAGATCTTAGTATATGGAATAAAGCTATGATTCTAAAACAGTTATGGCATATAGCTTTAGATAACAGTTCTCTATGGGTTAAATGGGTCAATACTATCAAATTAAAGGGAAGAAGTATATGGGCTATAAATGAGGAAAACACTTATAGTTGGGGATGGAAGAATTTATTGAAGCAAAGGCAGTTTGCTAGGAATCACATGATTATGAATATTGGAAATGGCAGAACAACTTCATTGTGGTTTGACAACTGGTGCAGTATTGGGAGCCTAAGTAGTCTGGTAACTTACAGAGATATGTATGATGCAAGACTGCCAGCTAACCTTACTGTACATGATATGGTAATTAATGAAAATTGGAGTTGGCCTATTGAATGGAATGATAAATTTCCACTAATTGCACAGTTACAAGCTCCTTCACTGGAAGAATCACAATGTGACAGAATGATGTGGAAGAAGAATAATGGTCAATTGGGTGAATTCTTTGTGAGACAAGCTTATGAGGATATGCATAATGTGACTGGAGCTACTCCATGGCATAAGGTAATATGGTTTTCACAAAACATACCTAAACAGGCATTTGTTCTTTCGTTAGCTGTGCAAAATAGACTCATGACACAAGACAGAATTAAGAGTTGGGGTTCCTATGACATGATGGTATGTTCTCTTTGCCATAATGATTGTGATTCTCATGACCACTTGTTCTTTAAATGTGAGTATGCAATGAAATTCTGGGTGAAAGTCAAGGATAAAATAGTACTGAGATGTGAAGATTCCAATTGGAATGATATTGGGTGCCAGTTTTCTAGTCATAATAATGGAAACTACATTGGCAGTATAGTTCAAAGGCTTGGATTGGCTGCAAGTGTTTATCTGATTTGGCAAGAGAGAAACTACAGATTGTTTAAGGGTGAGAACAGAGAAGTGGAAGCACTTTATAAAGTTTTTGAAGAAATTATCAAGCTAAGATTGATGAGCCTAAAAGTCAAACCATCTAAAGCTATCTATGATACTCAGGCAAGATGGAATATAAAGTTTAATATTGTTACTAATAACAATGGGATCTCTGCTTGAGGAATGATCTTGGGTATGTTGTTTGATATTTTGTGGATGAGTATTCAGGGAAGTATGGGTCAGAATTGTGAATTAAAAGATGGAGTATGTAACACTGCTGAGTTAAGGAGTGTTTGGATATGAAGCTTATCATCACTGAAATGAATTTGCAGGCTACTACAGTGGATCAAATCTTGTCTTTGGAGTTCCATTGGTAAGACTGTACCTTCTTAGTAATCATATGTCTTAAGTATTTGGCCTTGGGAGGAAATATTTGAACATATGGGGAAAGGGAGGAGGTCTAATTCAGTGGAATGTACCATAATAGAGATGTTGATCACTGTGAAGGGTAAGTAGCTTGGGTGGATGATGTATGATGGGGGGAATAGAGAGGTGTGAAAGATGAACCTTCTTGGTCCCCCCCCCAATGCATCATCAAAGTTCGAATGGTTGGTCATCATGGAGGGTGTGTGTTTCTAAACAGTTGAAGCCTTCCTATGAGAGGGAAATGTAGGCTGTTTAGAAGAGCCCCTCCCATGGATGGGTTATGGGTTCCTAGTGAAGCCTCACTCCAAGCCTTACTGTGGCAGGTTGAGTGGCTTAATGGATTGGAGATAGGGAAATGTATCTAGATGGTAGGTGCACAAAATGGTGATTTCTTGAAAGTATTGAACGGTAGTTGTACCTGTTTGATTGTATTGTGGTCATATGATAGTACGTTGTCTGAGTTCTCTTGGAATCTGTTATGAAGTCTGACATAGAGTCTAGATTTGTATTGGTTAGAATTCTGTATTGTAGATTCATATTCTGTATATCATAGATTGGGAGATGTCCAATCTTGATTCTACTCTTATTTGTAGCAATTGCTGATAATTAATAATACTTTCACCATTTGCACCAAAAAAAAAATCACTTGGCAGTTAAAGAGTTAAGACTACAACTGTTCTCTCTCAATGAGGTTGATGTGTGTTCTATTTTTTGTGATTTTAAATTATAATTTTCCCCTTTTGGTGTTTTATAGTAATACAATTTAGTTGCTTTGTTGTCTTGCTTATTAAGAAGATACAAGTCCGGATCAAACTCTCCCCAAAGCAGGTAGGTGAGAAGGGCTCGGCTCCATGCAGGTCTTTCACCAACGGCTGGCACTGAATTAGCGCTTTGCGTTGAAAATATATACAAAATAAAAATGGATAAATTTCCAAATCTAAAACAATTTTCCATCACAAGTACCACCTGAGCACCATTCATTCACGTAACACTAAATATTCTACAGACTACAGCATCACCTGATAAACATTTTTTATTGTAACCTCAGCAAGCAACAGATAACAAACAATAATAAAGCACAATCAAGTAATTAACCGATCGGTTAATTGACGTACTATCTGCATTGATAACTCGAATCAAGATCAGGCAACAAGCAGTTTCCTAGGCATAAACAAGCACGTGTAATAAGAGCATTTTCGGTTTGCAGCACCTTGTAGTGTATGACAATTCATTCATGAAGTGTGTGGGTATCCTAGACACACTATGCTTGTAGGTACCCTTTTGCTTCCAAATAAGAAATCACTTTGTCCGCCATAGCCTCGGGTGGGGGACATACCTGTCCTACCTGTTGTAACACAATCTGCAGAGACAAAGTTTCATGTACATTGAAGTTTAGTAAAGATGAAGATATGCATAGGCAAGCCAAAAAGGATAATCAAATGCTATGCTAAATTTCCAAAATAGTGTGATTTTAAGACCCAAATTGAATGTAGAAGCAAAAAGATAGGATCCCAACAAACCCAACACTTTCTATTATGGGTTGTCCCGAAAAATACAAAGTTTCTGCTTTTAGCACGTCTTTAATCTCGGTTTACCTACTTGTTTAATATTAATCAAAGACGTGTGTGATACTTATTTTGTCCCATGAGCTGTCTCCATTATGTCTTATCACGAGGTATCTTAGAATTTTAGGCAACTATGAGTCTAGGACCTTGCAATGTCAAACTCTGCATTTTTCAGACAAGGGGGTATCATAATAAGGTATGCGTACCTCAGAGTTTAACGGTGCCTCGTATGGGTCATCAATGCCTGTAAAACCTGTGAAGATAGTAAGTTTAACCCATTAATTTAAGTCGATAAATGGACAAGACGGAAAGCGCAAAGAACACCCAATCAGCCATGAAAAATGTATAACAGTCTTTCAACCATAATTTATAAAGATAGTATCTGTAATCAGTAAGCACATTTTATAGTATACCACTATACCTTTAATCTTTCCAGCGCGTGCAAGCTTGTATAAGCCCTTTGGATCCCTGGCCTCGCATACAGATAGAGGTATATCCATGAATACCTGTCAGTTACAAGCCTTTATGAGCCATTGCAGCAGGTTCAAATAAACAATACACGAGTAGGTACAAAAACCAACCTCAATAAAATCTCCCTCTGGAAATATAGACCGACAAGCATCACGGTCTTTTCTATAGGGAGATATCGCGCTAGCTATGCAGATAACTCCAGCATCAGCAAACAGCTTAGCTACCTCTCCTATCAAATCATACAACGCAAACATTAGTAGCAGCATATCAAAACTAGATTCAGTAAGAAAAAAAACAGAAACGTACCAATTCTTCTTATATTTTCAGCACGATCTTCTGGTTTAAAGGTAAGGTCACAGTTTAGACCATGCCTAACGTTATCACCATCAAGAACATATGTCAGCTTACCTCGAGCATGTAGCGCTCGAGTCAATGCACAAGCCACAGTGCTCTTTCCTAAAGTAACAAACAAACACACAGTTACACATAGTCTTTTAACTCAGATGTACGTGGCCTAACTGGGTATCTCGTGACCGTTTCCCTAACCACCCGCAAGATACTTTTACCTAGTAAGGTTTAAACCGGAGACATCTTATGAGGAGATCAGACTACTAGGCCACATTAACCTAAATCTATATAAACAGCTTAACGATCCCTAATTATCGAAAACACGAAATGAGTAAACTAAATAATGAGGTATAAGTAACCTGAGCCACTGAGGCCAGTGATCCAAATAACGCAGCCTCTTTGATTAAGCAGCTCCTGCCTATCAATTTTCTCAACTGAACATTTATGCCAAACAATATTATTCCCCATTGCGTTTTCGCCACAACTCGAACCTACATTATTAAAACTTTTATTAAATATAACTATATCAATTGAATCAAACAATAAAAAAGAACAAAACATTATATACCATTAGGTTTAAATTGAACATCGACTTTATATGACGGCATTTCCATTGCTTTAATTGGCGCCAAATTATTCCGTTTCGCGGGAAAAGTGATAAACCCTAGCTTTGTCGGCTCCGGCAAAGAAGAGGTGAAAAATAATGAAAATTTACCGGCGGCAGTCATTTGGGCGCCAATGAATGAAATAAAATGTGGGTGTTGAATTGAAAAAGCAGAGTTTATATAAATAATCCAAAATGAAGATTCGAATAATAAGAATCTTGGAAAATATTGTTATTTTTAATTATTTTTGTGTGGGGATGAAATCTTGGAAAAAATGTGGTGAAAATGAGAGAAATGGTGGTAGGTGTGATTTTATTATTGAATGGTTATGAATTAATTTTAACGAACAGGATGGGGGGTTTTAATCATTGAGAAATGACATAAACTTGATTTACACTTTAACATCCATGTTGTTGTTGTCGACTTATTATTACAACCGTCTGTTTTGGATCGGTTATTAATTGTTTGTGCCTTTATTTATGATTTTATGGGATAGACCGTAACCGAGCTGAGCAATCGCTTGTTTGTTTAATTTTTTTCCTAAGTCATTTTAATTAACAAATGACTTAATGCAGACAATCTCAGTTTTATTACTTAATATTTTCAGTTATCTTTCTTTATTAAGTCATAAACAAACAGTTTTCATATGACTTAATTAATTCAATTTTTTTCATATTAAGTCACAAGACGGTGGAGGTGGCACGGTACCCAACACTCAAAGACTAGATACAATGGAGGGTGAGCCGTCTCCCTCACCCTTGCGTGTCACTTTCACTAAAACACCCTTTGGGACACGCGCGAAGCAAGGAAAAAGTAGAGAGAGTGGTGAGCACACTCATCATCTCTTTTTTTGTATGTGAGTGCATGGGATATTTTGTGTGGTAAGTTTATATAAAGTAAAGTATTTTTTGAAGGTGTGTGGAGTGGTGACCATTGAAGCTGAAAGTTGAGGAAAATGGTGATGTGTTGAATGATTATATGGCGTTGATGTGAAAGTGAAGAGAGTTGTGACGCGTCTAGTCTAAGGGGATGTTTGGGGTTGCGTTTTCATGCTGTTTATCTGATTATCGCGTTTCCAAAACGCACATAATCAGTTTAGAGTGTTTGGCAGCAAATTCTAAAAAATCGATTTTTTGTGTTTTCGCCCCCTCAAAATGCAGTTATGTAAAAGCACCTTACTGCCTACTGCCACAAAACGTGATTATGCTACTCCTATTCAAATTACCCAACTACCCTTCATATACCTTAAATATTTAGTTGTAGGTTTTGAGAAGCGACGTACGGTTGAAGATGAAAGTCTGATAGAGGGTAAAAAGTATAAAACGTAATATAACCTATTCATATTTAAGCAGAGTTGAGATCCATGAAGAATCCATACATGCCATAGAACCTATCAACCAATCATAGCCACCCATTTATATTTTCCACATTTTTTTTTCAAAACAACATATCTTGCAAACGGTAAATCTTCAAGCTACAAAAAAAATACCATCGCGACGAGAATTAAATGATCTTTCTATAGATATGCATTGTTATATACTTTCAACGAANGGTAAAAAACACATAAATAAAACTCTATTTCAAGGGATTTGGCGGAACTACTTAACTTGTCTTTATAAAAGCGCTACTACCGTGACTCAAATTTGCTTTAGCTGGTTTGCAACTTCAGCGCCAAATTAGCAACACACCAAAATATCTCCCTCTCTCATGGCTTGAGGTGAAAGGGCTCCACTCAACTTGTCTTTATAAAAGCGCTACTACCGTGACTCAAATTTGCTTTAGCCGGTTTGCAACTTCAGCGCCAAATTAGCAACACACCAAAATATCTCCCTCTCTCATGGCTTGAGCTGAAAGGGCTCCAGTCACCATTTTTTTTTTCCAAACAAACAAATTTTCATTAATTAAACTAAATTACAACTAGTATTTTTATAAAATAGTTACATTAAATTTTAAAAAGTTATATTTCATTTAAAAAAAATTATATTAAAATTTGAAACAAACCAATAACTGATTTTAGCAAACCAACAACCCATTAATAGCAAACTAAATAAATAAATACATAAATAAAAATTCAACTTCTCCATTCACTTCACACACACACTCAAACACGCTACACACACTAAAAGAACACAACACACACTATTAATCCCATTTTATATGATTAGAAAATAATAAAAAAGGCATGAAAGCAAACTCACGCAAGCTAGTTAACTGGCATTCCATCTGGCTTAAAGGGAGGGGGTTCTGTGGCTTGAGTCTAGCGGCGCTAAAAGAAATGACACGTCGGACTTGAGGGGTGGAGGCTGGTACCCAACGCTCTAAGACTAGATACAATGGAGGGTGAGCCGTCCCCCTCACCCTTAGTCCCTTACGTGTCACTTTCACTAAAACACCCCTTGGGTCACGGGCGAAGCAAGGAAAAAGTAGAGAGAGTGGTGAGCATACTCATCACTTCTTTTTTTGTATGTGAGTGCATAGGATATTTTGTGTGGTAAGTTTGTATAAAGTAAAGTATTTTTTGAAAGTGGGGGGAGTGGTGACCATTAAAGCTGAAAGTTGAGGAAAATGGTGATGTGTTGAATGATTATATGGCGTTGATGTGAAAGTGAAGAGAGTTGTGACGCGTCTAGTCTAAGGGGATGTTTGGGGTTGCGTTTTCATGCTGCTTATCTGATTATCGCGTTTCCAAAACGCACATAATCAGTTTAGAGTGTTTGGCAGCAAATTCTAAAAAATCGATTTTTTGTGTTTTCGCCCCCTCAAAATGCATTTATGTAAAAGCACCTCACTACCTACTGCCACAAAACGTGATTATGCTACTCCTATTCAAATTACCCAACTACCCTTCATATACCTTAAATATTTAGTTGCAGGTTTTGAGAAGCGACGTACGGTTGAAGATGAAAGTCTGATGGAGGGTAAAAAGTATAAAACGTAATATAACCCTAAAATATAACCTATTCATATTTAAGCCTAGCCCAATTTGATTTTAACCAAGTGGACCTAACAGGTAACTTTTTAGCCTAATTCAGTGAAAATGTATTATATATCTATTCTAAAACCCAAAATTTGCTACTGTTCAAAAAAGTGATTACAAATGTCATTAGAGTGTAATTAAGTTTCCAATATGTGGTGTATATTGCAGCAGTACAAAATATATATAACTGTGTATAGTACATATGTTTCATTTTGTCATTGGATGATGTACAAGGATTTACAAAAAATAAATAGTTCGAAAACAAATGTATCGATCTATAAAGATAGTTATATACTCGGTGACTCACCGAGTCAAGACCGAGTCGACATCGAGTCGTGACCGAGTCATGGATAAAACAATAGATCTAAACGGTTTACGAGTTTTAAAAGAGGTTTACAAAAGATTTTAATTAAAAAACGGTTAAAATAAAAAGTTATGAAACTAGGGTTTCGAAAAAATTAAATAGATAGGAGACGGGGGCGCGTGAAGGGACTTACCGTCGAGAAAAGAGGAGGATACGTCTGTAATGATGGAGAGGGTGTGGTGGTGTCTTGGTGGTGGCGCGTGACGGTGATGTGGAGGAACCCGAGAGCTAAAACGCTCCAGAAATGATGGGAGTGTGCCGATCTATCGAATCGGCGAACAAAAAATTCCGCCGGAAAATATTCCGGCAGGCGGTGCCGGAAACTGCTGCTGATCGACCGGAATATATGAAGATCCGGCGAAGATGTAGAGAGAGAAATATTTTTGTTTGAGTGTTACTTTTATAGAAAATGAAATAAAATAAAAAAAATTTGAGTTCAAATATTAAATGAGTAGGGGTTTAAATGAAAATACAAGATGTGGGGGTGAAAAATGTAAAACAGGTGCGGAGGGGGTGTTTTTGCCAATGTTGGCTAATCTTTTCACGAAATCCCTCCGGAGCTCATTCGACATAGCAAACGCACTCAAAAATTTACGAAAATTGCGCCATTGTTCTCTAAATCATTTTTCCAACAAAAACGAGTATAAATATGCATAACTTTAAAAAAAAAATATAGTTACCAAATGCAATACGTTTCAAGTTTTCTAGATTGTGTAGGTTTCTTCTAAACTTTATTATTGTTTACTAATTTTTTTTTCCGGATACATAGTACTAATAACTTTTGTTAAAAATAGTTATTATCTTAATATCAATATTGTTACACTTTTTTTAGATTAATATGTTTAAACGAACGTTAAAAAAATTATTAAACTTTAACATATAGGACAACATTATGTTGTAAAAAACAAATCACTTATTCTACTTAGAAACAACGCATTTTAAAACTTTATAAACAACTCATTATAAAACTGACATCGTCTTTTACCTTTGTTGTGCCGACACAAACCTTACAAAATTTATATTAAAACCAAAAACACAAAATAGCAATTTGTGTAATAAAACCGATAACATATAAAACGTAAAAAATAAACAAATAACAAACCATATATATTATAAAACCGAAATAAACGATAATCAAAACCAATTTGAAATCCAAATGTAGAACGAAACGCTACCGCAGCAACGCGCGGGCAACCCCACTCGTTAAAGCTAAAACTGTTTTATATTCCAATGCACAACAACACAAGTTTAGTAAAATCTTTTGCTATTATATTGTTAGGAAAGAAAATATATAATTGCGGATGTCCACATTTGTTAGGATAACTATAAAATGGGTATTTTCATAATATACAACATTGTACATTTTAGTCATTTTAATTGCTCAGTTCTTAAATAATCTGTTTTGACAAACTCTCAGAAAAATGATTTTTTGATTATTGCGTTATCATATACTAGTAGCATAATCAAATTCAAACACTGAATTTAAAAACCATGTTTTATAACAGCTGATTATCTGATTATCTATTTCAAAATGCATAATCTATTTGCAATAAGCAATCCCAAAAATCCCTAAGAAGCTCTTTGTATTATGTAAGAGAAAAAGGGTTCCACGTTTTCCATGTTAACATTTTCTTTTATCAAGAACCAAACAATAATAATGCCATAATGGTG
Source organism: Artemisia annua (assembly GCA_014162995.1). Classification (NCBI taxonomy): domain Eukaryota; kingdom Viridiplantae; phylum Streptophyta; class Magnoliopsida; order Asterales; family Asteraceae; genus Artemisia; species Artemisia annua. The sequence goes on from LBNU01025388.1 coordinate 134,435, forward strand.
ACTAACAAACTAATCACATTTTAAATTATTATTTTTTGATCTTTTTATATATTCTACATAAAAGTTTTATAGGAAAGAAACAAGATTCCCCATTCAAGCATTTTATTTTCTACGTTTTTTTAACAAACAACCCAACAATTTGATTAGTGACCGTTGGGGTTTCTTCACCTTATTTCGTCGGACAAGTTTGTGACTGAACAATGCAAAACATAAAAGCATCGCAAGTAGTGGTGTTGGATTTGTGACAACCGACCATGCGTGGTTAGGTCTGTTCACACGTTAAAAAAGAGGCCTATACGGATGACTTTATTAGTTGAGTTCGAATTTGATTTTACCTTGAACGAGCTTAGAAATTTCAACCCAACCTTGAACGAGCTTAGAAATTTCAACCCAACCTTGATTTTACCTTGAACGAGCTTAGTCAAGATTGTATTTCAAGTTTGAGCTTGATCAATAATCAATATATTCAATTTGACTCGACTAGACTTGTATATATATATGGCTCCGTACTGTTTTCGGGTTTTATTATAGTTGTCTTGATTAAATGCTATTTTATGTATCAAAATATTACATAAGTTTCTCTAATATGTGAGTTCATCAAAAAAATAATAATAATAAAATAAAATAAAATAAAAAATAAAAAATAAAAAAGATGGAGATGTTAGTATTTTGATTTGTCTTAAAATAAATATTTATTTTTGAGTAACAACAAACCAAAAATGTTTTATTCAAGCATAATATATATATAACTATGATATACACGATTACCTAAACACCAAATGATATATCATAAGACCAATTGATAAAAAAAAAAAAAAAAAAAAAAAAAAAAAAAAAAAAAAAAAAAAAAAAAAAAAAAAAAAAAAAAAAAAAAAAAAAAAAAAAAAAATGTTGTTCATATAAAATATGTCACAAGACCAATTGGTAACAAAATTGTGGTAAACTTATGTTCATACATTGAATGAACTGATTAATATACCGTTACAACAACATAACTCAAAGTCTCAAACCCAACATAAAGTTGTCAAAATCAATTCCAAGGCAGCTTGAAATCAAAAGTCAGCTTACTTACCCGGGATACATCTTTAGCCCAGGCGTCTTTAGGGTCAATTGATCATCGACATGTTAAGCAAATTTTTAGATCCATCACCGAACTTCACTTCGTCAATTTGTTGATCTCCACTTTTGTCAAGATCTTGCATAATGTGAGGCGTTGCTTCATCAACATTTCATGAAGTCTCCTTAAAGTCGCCTCTTCTGGGTTCATCCTCATTCCATGTTTCTCGTGTTTGACATATGACTATCCCTCTTTTGGATAGATGGCTCAAATACCTACACAACTATAAAATCAAACTTATATTGATAAAATCACAAGTATAAAGGCTAACCAAGATATACATGTATGATATAATGCAAGGATTTTATAAACAAAAACGTAACGATCATCATTAGCACTAATTTGTGGGTGACAATATTAACTTCACCTTGTCTACTTGGGTTATGTTTTAGTTCTAACAGTTCAAATGAACAGCTTCACAAGTATGCTAAATAACGTCGCACAGAATATCACTCAGGTCCAGCTCCTACACTTTATAATTGTCTTTCAAGTAGAGGTTCAAAAGCATCCGAAAATTAATGGCTGACGAAATGTTTCAAAACAAGGAATTTCATGCCCAAGCATTGCGTTTGGACAATATTATGAGTTTATGACATAAGTCGAGTTTCGGTTTACATTTTACTATAGATTGTTCTTTTTGTCGATGCTAAAATCTAATTATAAATGCTAAAATATTATTTTACATAGATCATTAATGTAATTAATTAACAAAGGCGGTATTAATTTAATTAATTAAGAAAAGCGGTATTACTCCCTCCGTCCAAAATAAATGTCCATATTTCTATTTTCGAATGTCCCAAACTAAATGTTCACTTTGTGTTTCAACTAATTAAAATAAAGTTTACCGGGTAGAAATGATATCTGATTAGTAGATAGTGTAGTTAGTTGGATTTCCTAAAACTTTGTGCAACTTGAAAGTGGACATTTATTTTGAAACGGAAGGAGTATAATATAATTACGTTAACTCGATTTTCAATATATTTGCAACCAATCTATATAATCTTTAAGGTTTTACCCATTTTTGTTTAATAATTGTTGTGTGATATACAATTACTTTTAGTATGATTACTACAAAAATTGTTATAACTAAATATTGTTTACACCAATTAAAATTAAAAGGGATATATAAATTTGGGGGAATTTTATAGAAATCAAAATACAAAACTAAGTTATAGAAATGATTGTAAAAATAAAAAGAGAATATGATAATGATTAACTTGTGAAAAGACTTTGCTACCCTTCAAATACTATTCTTTTATCAAACTTCTTTGACAATTGACTATAAGGTAGATAAGGATTATTGCAAAATCCAAATGAAAATCCATATTTATATGTTGAAACAAAGTCAAGCAAGTCATGTTCTTTCATTTGTCACTACCATCATATAATCTTATCTTAATATCTTATAATGTAGGAAGACCTCTTCCTTCATTAATTTTCTTAAAATTCAGAAATACAAGTAAAGAAGCTAAAGTACAACATGTCATAACATTTAAAACTGAAAATTAAATGTCATTACATATTTAAAACTGCAGATTAAACAATACAAGTAAGGAAGCTAAAAGTACAACATGTTTTTCTCATGCACATAAAACACTCGGTTAGTGATAAATACAAATATTAAAATACATAGTACAAGTCATGCAAGCTGCTAATTAATGATACTTGAAAAACCAATTTCAATAAAAAAAATACAATTAAAAAAACATATTGTACAAACCAAGCAAGGTACTAAACACAAAAAAACAAACAAACAATTATACATATTTCGTGCAAAGTTTTACCAAACTTTTGTCATTACTTATAGTCTCTAAACGAACAAACTAATCAGTAAAGCTATTGCCAAAAAACGTACAAATGAAAAAAATTATTAACTGAAAAAAATTAATTACATGATACCCGCAGCCGAAGCCCGAGGACCATGCTAGTATAATAATAACAATACACTAATTTCTCTATCCATGCATTTCAGCATCCAAGAAGAATCAATTGTGTATGAAGTAAAACATTTAGAAAGTGTTTGGTGTGTAGCCATGAATCACAATGGGTGTCAGATTTGGGATGAGGTGGAATAAGAATAGGTTTGACAATTTCAAAAGCTTCATTTTGTTTATAAAATGGTTTGTGCATTTTTTATAAATTATGGAGGTGAATAAATAAAAAATAAGAAAGAAAAAAAAGTATGTAACTTCATTAAGTGAAGAGAGATAAAATCCACCCGTTTTATAGGACTATGGGCTTTCTAACACCAAATCATTTCAAATATTACAAAATTTCATAAACCGAACATTTACTTTTGAGATGATTACTTTTCTCTCATTCTATAGACCCCTTAGCCATGTCAATATTTTCCCTTGTAAATATACTAGTTATGTTTGAAGCTATGCGTAACGTACATCCCACGAAAACTAATCAATGTTCTAAGAGCACCCGGCGTGGGTGGCTGAAAAGGGTCGCGCGGACCGAAAACACGAACCATAACGCGAGCTCGATACAGGTTCTAGCGCCGCCCTGGTCATCCAAGATTATGCGGTTTTTTTTTCTTTCTTTTTTTTCAAATTAGACGATAACAAATAAAAAAAAGAGACGTTTGGGGTAGCCCTTTTTTTTTTTTTTTTTTTTTTTTTAAATTAAATACCCACTTTTCTAATTTTTTTTATCCTTTAAAAATTATATAAATGCCTCTAAACTCAACATAATTCTCTTATTTCTACCTCTAAACTCAGAAAAATGAATCCCGAACATTGGATCAATCAAATGCTCGCCTACCTGCAAATACCGAATTCCTCATCTTCCTCAAATCTAAGCACACCAACATCCGCAAATTCCATAACCTCAGACGCCAACCAAATTCCACCATTCGGCTCGTGATACAAATCCCAAACCAATTTCCCAACGTTAACCCATTTGTCAACCAATTTACATCAAAGCAACTTCAACTATGGCAACAATTTCAACTTCAACAACAATTCCAACAAACCCAAATTTTCCAACAACAATTCCAACAAACCCAACTACTATACCAATCCCAATTTTCTAACAACAATCCCCACAACCCCAACAATCCGAAGCCGTGGGGCCATCATCACCCAAAAAAATTGGCAAAGGCAAAGCCAAGAAATCTCGTGTAACTCCTAATTCCACGACAGTTTTAAAGAACAAAGTATGAAATAGTTAAGTAAATGCTAACACACGTATTTCCTTTTTAAATGTGTAAATCTTTATTGAGTAAATCAAAAAATTACATTGTGTTTTATGAAATTAACACTTGTTGATTGACAATGATATAGCTCTCTAATCACGCAAATTTAAACATAGAATTAACTTTATGAGTGAACTTATGAAATCTCTCTATAGGATCAGGGACCTATTGTGAGTTCAATAGAGTAAATGCACTTCAGTTAATACAATAATAAATATTTGAAGTGGTAGCATTTACTCTCGACCAACATTCTCTTTTATTATGAGTACGACGTTGTTTCTTAGTGGGGTGGTTGAGACGTGGCAATCATTTACTGAAAAAGTATATCTTCTATTAAATGCTTCCATCCTTGGAAACCCACCAAACGTGCTCTAGTGAACAGTTCTACCAACTGTTCACTTCTTTTTCACCAACTTATACTTTGCATTGACTTTTGTGCAAAAGACGCTTTATCCCGCTCTTTTGCTCTTCTGAAAAGGCTCGCCTAAATACTTAAGAGATTTTGAGCTATGCTCTATTGGGGAGTCAGATAGCTGATTAAGTTAATCAGGGTATTGTCGATCCCTGATGAACCTTTAGCCATCAGCATGTTCCATATACATACTAGCTGACATCTGTATCAGCTACAGAGTATGTATTCAAATAATCTTCGACTTCCTTGGCGATGTCTTTGATTTGAACTTTGCTGAGGTTGCTCGCTGATTCATTATCAATGAGCCTTATTTACATAGACTAATTTATGTTTTAATCTAGTCAGAGACCACTGGGCACTAAATTGGCTTAACATCTCGGGAAAAGAAAACCGATGTATTTTGTACGCTTTGGAGTCAAAACGAAGAGTTAATTTTAGCATAATGTTACATACATGTATCCGAGGATCCGAATGTCGGCACCGACCAAAATAATGATAGGTTTTGGTACAAAGTTCTTGCGGAATACAATGAGCAAGCCAATAATAATAGTTACAAAGAACGTTCCAAGAAAATGTTCACCAGAAAGTGGACTCTAATGATAGAGAAGTCAGAAAGTTTAACTCGCATGTGGAACAAACCGTGAGGCTTAGCGGCGAAAATGATGAAGATTTGTTGATGCGGGTTGAAATTTTGTATCTTGACAACGAAGGAGAAATTTTTGGAGATGATGCTTTACCGTGTCCATTGGGCAAAGAACAAAAGTCTAAAAGTCAATGATCTTCAAACTCATCCGCCACTTCTGGTTCACAAGAAATGTTTCACAAAATGATGCAACAACAATTCGCATAAAACCGTGAGGCGAAGATGCAACAAATGAGCCACGAGACGATGACGAGAGTTGAATTTTTCAAATCTCAAACACGGAACGATGACTTGAGGACGCTTGCAATCAACACCGAAGGGATGGATCCGATGGACAAGGCTATTATCGAGGAGGCCAAGAAAGAAATCCGGGCCAAATATTATCTCCAAAACTAGTTTAGTTTATGTACTTTTAATTTTATGTCTTGTTTTTATTTTTATTTCTTCTTTTATTTATGTACTTTTTATGTCTTTTTTTATTAATGGAATTTTAAGTTTAGTTTCATTTGTTGTTTTATTTGAATACATGAAAAAAATTTGTGAGTCCATGGGTATCCTATAACACCAGTTATGGAAGGATGGTATTTTTATGCTGAGTTATAGGTTCTGAGTTATAGAGAAAAAGTGCTGATGTGGCAACACTTTTTCCTTATAACACGAGTCTATGGATTCGGGGCACCTGGTGCTCTAAGAGCACTTGGTGTGGGTGGCTGATAGCTCTCACGCCAACCCACCAGCCAAGTTGATAACACCATCACGACACCAGACCTCATGCCATAGGATCTGGTGCCGAAATCACCAACCACGCCATCCGTCATTTTTTTTGTGTGTGTTGTATTAGTGTTTTATTGGTTTCTGTGTGAGTTAAGGGTTTCCTATAACGCCAACTTTTAAAAGAAGTGTGTTTTGTACTGAGTTATAGGTTCTAGTGTTATAAAAAAAATGCGAAAATAACGGTACTTTTTCATCGTAACACAAGCCTATAGCACCAGAATATCTTGTGCTCAGAGGATCTACTTATCATATAGCTTAAATTATGCTACTAATAGTCAGCATATGATTTGGAGCTTGGCGACGACAAGATCAATTGTGACCCCATTTTTTTTCCAAAGTCCATATCTACTGGTTTTGACTTTTGACTTTTATTTGCATTCTTACTATTCTATTTAACCTGATATGTGCCATTCTTGTCACTTTCATGAATAGCAACAATATTACTTCTTCCGTCTCAAAATATAAGTTTATTTGAATTTTTGAATCCAACTTTTACCTTAAATATTTTTGTTTGTGTTATATAATACTTTATGCAACATATATTAATGGATAGGATTTTAATATATTTTCTTTGGTTTAATTTTTATCAAGTATTATATAATACAAACAAAAATATTTAAATTAAAAGTTGGATTCAAAAAGTCAAAATTGACTTATATCTTGGGGCGAAGGGAGTACTAATTTCTTTTTTCTTATTTACTTATGTCCGTTTAAAGCGATAAACATATCAATGTGTTAATGACTAATTTCTTTTTTTTTTATTTACTTACGTTGTGTTCTCAAATTACTTAAGAAGAAAAAGTAAAAGAAAGAAAAGTAAAGAAGAGAAGAGGGCAGGAGGTGAAGAAAATAGTGTTTTATTTTGTGTTCTTGAGTCGAACAATAAGTGAAAAAAGGTCATGCCTTTTGTCACTATATTTACGAATTATCTATATATAGCCTTAGGCCCGCCCCGATGGGGCGCTAGCATTAAGTCTTTTTATTAAATATAAAAATGTATTATAGAAATGATGTAAAATATAAAATCCGTTACAAAATCTCGTTAGCCAGACACTTAAAAAGGCTCATTTGCTTTAATTTTAGGGGATGCCATTCTTAGATGTAGTCATGTTACACAAATCTTGTTAATCCTTGATACTTCAACTTTGAATGCAAATTCTTTACCGATTAGGTCTCAGTATTTTTGGGTAAAATGTGTAATTTCTCCTTCTTTTATGTAAAATAAATATGTAAAGTGATCAATATAGATGAGAATTAAATACACAAAACATGCAGAGTTTAAGTATACATCTAATGAAACTATCACATACAAAGTTATTCCCTAAATTTTAGCAAACTACGAAGACCTTTAATGTGACATCCTGAATAATAATTTGCCATCTTTTGGCTTATTGACACGAATAATAATTTGCCATCTTTTGGCTTATTGACTCTGAAGAGACCTTTCCGGAAACATGAGGTATATTTGAGGGGTATTGGACCCATCATTACTACCAACTACTTGAGCTAATATCCTTTCTTTATTAACATGATGAAGCGGACTATTGTTGGCTTTGCGAAATATCTTCACCTTTCTGAAAACGAAATGTGTGCATCAATGTCAAAAAATTGGCTCTACTCAGATGTCGGCTAATGAACAATAACCAATCAGCCGGCTCCCGTCACGCAAGTTTGGAAAAATATTTTTTAGACCTTTAACTATCGTAAATGTGTATATGTATAATGAGCAAAACAAAAAATATCTATTAGAATCATATGACTTACAAATGGTACCTTATAAGCTTTGTCGTTAAAAGTAGCCATCAATCTAATAGTTGCAAAGAAACCAAATCCACCACATAACCATCCAAGTGCTTCATATTGAAAGCACACATAAAGACCAAAAATTAATTAAAATATCCCCCACGCAAAAGACCAGATTGGAAAAGAAAAAACAAACTCCTACTTTCTAACAATAACGACCATACGATCAATACACGGTTCAGGAAACGAAGTTTCCTTGTCGATTTTCCCGTACCAACTTGTCGTTCACAGGAAGCTGAATCACAAAAATTAAAACGATACACATGTCATTTATAATAAGCTGCAGCACAACTATTTACCGCGAGTGTTTGGGATTACTTATTAACTTAATTTTAAGCAAAAGTATTAAATGAAGCAGAATATATAACCATGTACATACCTCGTCACATTTTCGTTGGATTTTTAAATGCTCTTAGCAATAAGCAAGACATTCAACATGGAACACGGTAGCCAAATCTTTAATGAGAACCATCTTTTTGATGCTACCAATTACTTCTAAACAACAATAATGAAAGAAAGCGTTATTATTTTAAACACCACATTAGTAAGGTATGCAGTAGCCTTAAGTAAAGACAATACAATTCCCAAAGGAAAAAAGAAAATTGCAGATCATTCAAGTGAAAGAGAGATTAGGACTTACAGTAACATAACAATGGGTTTTGATACTTTACCGGTTTTCCAAGAAGTTTGTGCATAACCTTTAAAGTGAGAGGGCAAAAAAATGATCAATCCGAAAAAGCACCAGAAAATTAAGAACAAACAATCTTTTGGTATCTTATATTTCTATATCCTTCTTTTTTTTTTCAAGCACACTCTTTGGTTTAATTTTAGATTCAACAACACAATTCTTTTAAGTCATGTTCACTCCAACCATGTCACTTATGCTTTCTCTATTTATTTTTATGTTCCCAGTACTCAAATGCATTGATGTCAATATTTCATAGAAGTCCATCTCTAATATTGATCTGAATCCAAGACTTCTAATTTACCATAAATGTAAATCAATATAATTTCCAAGAAGTTCCAGCCCGAAGAACGACCCAATAGTTTAAGGTTGCGATTGCACAGTAAGTGGACGTTTGGGATTGCAAATTCATAACGGATAATGCTTTTCCAAAACTGTGAATTGTCTATAAGAAAAACACAGATATTCACTTTATTCAAAAGGTTTGCGAAACACGCTTTCTTGCATGGCCACAATGTCACCTATGAGTTATGCTTAATTTTCTCCTTGCTTTGCTTACTGGACTCTACAACGGCTTAGAGTCCTCATATTTGTGGTTCTCCTGGCGCTTAAGCTTTAACCACAATCATGGGCTTGTCACCAAGGCCACAAACTACTTTTAATGGCCAGTGCTTCATGTCGCTTTGCACTCCTTCCAATTAAAAGCTTGTCATCTGAACAAACATCACATAACAAATATCAATTTAAACACCTGAAAACTACTCAAAGCTAGCTAAAGAGCACAAATATGAGGACCTTTCATTAACAATGGCAACATCAACCAACATTGTAGACAATCATGGATATATATACCCGATTCTCATTTGTAGACGTGGAGACCAGCTTACACCATTTCTTGCAGTTATCTCATCATTCTTTAATCCCTTTGCGAATGTACGATATAATCTACAGAAATCATATAACTATCAATATACAATACTTTAAGGCTAAATTTTGGACTACGATAGGGAAGTGTACTTACATATGTTGAATAATAAGGGAGTCACACTAATAAGGGAGTCACACTAATGTCATACATATCATTAACCTGTGTTTTCTTAAGAGTTTTAGTTTATGTCAATGAAGGTAGTGATTGAGTCATTACTTTTACTCATAGTTAAAACACTTTCAGGCGATAATGCTCATCAAGCTTTTTAAAATTAACATTAGCACTTTAATAGCAAGTATCATTAGCACTTTAATAAGCAATGTATACAATATATAAGACACTCTCACAAAGCAATCCCAAACACACCCTCTGATGAAATCGAGAACTTCCAATTCGTATTAATATTTGTTTTAGTGAAATGTCAATTTAGACCGTCAATTGACCATAAATTAGAGCACTGAGCAAAATTAACAAAAGATAAAATGTTCCATCATATCACACACCATAATCATACTTATATCATGTAGATGTGGGCATTCATAAAACAAAGAGTAGTAAATATTCTTAGTTTTAGTAATATCCAAACAACCCCTGTTGCGGGCTGCAACAGTATCCAAAAACCACTCACTACAACATTACCAAACATCATAAAAATAGCGCAATTTTACGTAAAGCCATGCAAGTAACTAACACTCAATACAAAAAAATCACATATTTCATCGCACTATATATCATAGGAACATTCAACTAAAAGATGATCGACCATAATTACGAATACATATCATTGTTTTCTAAGTTTACATGTAGTTCTCGATCAATCGCCGATAGCCATTGCTCATCTATTGACTTTTGTTTTTGGATCAATTTGTAGCTTATTGGAGCAATATATGAATTGAGATTCAAAGTCGTTAAATCAATCTTAAGTGAGATATGCTCTTTAAAAGCAATGAAATAATATTAACTTGTTAATACTACCTTTATGGAAAATATTTGTAATTTTTATTCAAAATACAAACAAATAAACTTACACTACTGGAGCTTTTACTACCAATAAACGGGTGCAACCTTTACGGAAAATAACTTTACCTTATACCACTTGCTACTAAAACGAATTATGATAATTGGTTAATAAACGGGTACTTATAAGGATTAAATAATTTCAAACTTTCTCACATTAATCAATTATCATAATTCGTTTTAAATATTTTCTTATAATAACTAAAAATTTCAAACTAACCATAATTACGGAACTTATCACAATATCTACACACAAATGACCACACAAAACTGAAACCATCTTAATTCATTGGACTATGAAACCTAACATACATTGTTTGGATAATATTGATCAAAATAATTACATGAAAACAATACAAATGGCTAGAAACTCCAGAAATGGCTACCTTAATCATAGATTAGAAACAAATTTATAAATTAAAAAATGATGCTCTAACCTGTTTGATATTCAAAAAGGTAGGTGATTTGTCGATGCACGCTTTGCACTAATTTCATGTTGCCACAAAAATTAGGGTTAGTTATGAATCAAGTGTATTCATCTTCTCTGTCGGTGTTTTTGATGCAGTTTTCATTATCATCTTCATGGAATATGGGGTTTTGACGAATTACGTTTGGATTGACGATTTATATATGGATTTTGGATTCAAAATTTGAGGTTTGTTGTGGATTGGGGGTTTAATTGTTGGTGATAATTGTTCATGTTCGGAAGCATTATTCAAGGGTTTTAATGTTGGGGGTTAATTGTTGGTGATAATTGTAGGTGTTCGATAACATTATTTGAGTGTTATGCCTGTTTGGGGTTTAATTGTTGATTAAAATTGTGTGTGTTTGATCTTCCGGGTATAGAAGATGTTTGTGTTAAGTTGTTTGCATTAATTAAATAGCCGACAATGCATAAGGTCCATTGGATCACTTTTATTTTCCAGGTGTCATTATCCTGGAGTTTTGAGCAAAGGTTTCCTTAGGGAAAGCTTGTTTTATATAGTGGGAGATATTATAGACCGATCGAAACGTCGTCGTTTTGAGACTTTGTTTTGTGTTTTGTAGTTTCTTTCGTTGTTGTAAGCTCTTTCATGTTGTCTTTATTTGGGTTTACTAAGCTGTCGTTGTATAATGCATATGTGTTGAACTGTTGCTTTGAGAACGTTACTAATACGTGTTGCATTTGGCACACGGCGTACGCCCTTTAATTGTTGCCCTTTTCCTATCGGCAAATAGCTACGCACTTTTTTTTGGCTTGCTATATTATTTTCGCTATTAAACATGAAAACTAAAAGAAATTTGTTTCCTAAAGTTAATCATACAACCACTCCTCACATTGGCTATAACAAATTGTGTACAAACATGCTCGGTCATGACTGTGCCCAGCCTAAGTTTCTAACCTTTATGGAATTGTCCTTTCTTCTTTGATACATCTTTTCCGGTTTCATTTGGTAAGTACGTTGCTAATTATCATCGTTTTAGGATGCGTAGATTCCTGGTTATCTTCATTAAGCGTCTTGCTTTGTTATGAATGTTGATGTATCTACTTAACAGTTGACAACTGAATGTTTACTTATGCTTACATGCTTTAAAAGTTGTTTGTATGTTTTTAATTGTTGTCCATGAATATTTTGATGAGACTTTGTTTTGTGTTTTGTAGTTTCTTTCGTTGTTGTAAGCTCTTTCATGTTGTCTTTATTTGGGTTTACTAAGTTGTCGTTGTATAATGCACATGTGTTGAATTGTTGCTTTGATAACGTTACTAATACGTGTTGCATTTGGCGCACGGCGTACACCCTTTAATTGTTGCCCTTTTCCATCGGCAAATAGCTACGCACTTTTTTTTGGCTTGCTATATTATTTTCGCTTTTAAACATGAAAACTAAAAGAAATTTGTTTCCTAAAGTTGATCATACAACCACTCCTCACATTGGCTATAACAAACTGTCTACGAATCAATGTCACATTACTACATCGCCGGGTGTCGTTCCTATCAAACCATGTGTTGCAGAACCGGGTGTTACTGCAAATGTCATCATGTCATGAATGGATATTTCGACTGTACTATGTACATCAGGTAATTCTTCATGCACGACCGAGGGTGTTTCTCTCCATCTGGAAATAACAAAACTATCATTGAAAGTTCGAGCCCTGTACTGTCATTTGCGAAAGGCAAAAGGAAATCGGATGATAAACTTGAACACACATTTTGCCCACCCTTGGTTCCTAAGAAGCTCTGTATAAATGAACCTGTTATTTGCGTGAATATTTCAAATGTCGATGCAGCATTACGCGGTGGAGTAAAGGCATTTGGTTTCGGCCACGAAGTGTCTGGCAATAAGGATGTTTCCCGGACTTTGGTTGATCGTGCGCGTCTCTGCGAATAGGGATGTTTTTGTTGGAAAATATGGTCAATTAATTGGTTTGAATGACAATTGATGGTCATCAAATATACTAATGGGTGTTTATAGCAAGATTAATTTGTGGTCATATGTAACGACCAATTTAATTCTATGTTGATGAGCCATTAGTAGGATTAAGTATGTAATTAATCCGACCGTTTTTCCCTTGACCTCCTCACTTATAAATGAGAGCTTCTCTCATTTGTCTAAATACACCAAGAAAAAACACAATTCATTCCTCTCCGTTTGTTGTTGACCTTGATGTTGATTCATTTTGTATTGGTTCGTAATAGAGGAAAGACACAGTTTTGGTTCGCCTTGGTAATTCGTTTGTGCTAACGGAGTTATCCGTTGTTGTTGTATCCTGGGAGATAGACGTTCACGATTCTCAAGCACCGTGGAGAGGACGAATCTGTCTTAAGGAAACTGTGAGCTTTACAGGCCTCAACATTTTCCTTGTTTGTGTTTTTGAGTCTCCACATTCAAAGATTTACGGTATCGTTTCTCAACACTTAATGTTTTTCATTTTATTGTTAATTTTTTCTTGTAGCAATACACATATATACTACAGTTTTTCCTAGGTCTATAGATGATGATGTGAATTGTTGTGTGTGTCGATCAGCAACACCCGTGCGACCAATAGTCTTTTCTTCCAACCTCTAAATGATAGAGATGCTATTTAAGGTGCTGAACCTGTGATGCCTTCGATCCAACAAAGGGAAAAGAAAATTAGACGATAAGAATGAACGCGCATTTTCTCAAACCTTTGTTTCTAAGAAATTATGTATAAATGAGCCTGGTATTGGTATGAATAGTAACGACACTTTCCATGGTTCTATCGATTCCGGCTGTGGAAATAAGGGTATTAAAATGACTACCTACGGTTGATAGCATTGCTTTTTTTTTTTTTTTTTTTTTTTTTTTTTTTTTTTTTTTTTTTTTTTTTTTTTTTTTTTTTTTTTTTTTTTTTTTTTTTTTTTTTTTTTTTTTTT
>LBNU01025388.1:148609-204614 GCA_014162995.1 Artemisia annua
TTTTTTTTTCTATATTTGAAAATTTTCATTAAACACGTATCTTTGTATATACTTATGCTAACTATTTTTAATACTTATGAAGGCAAGATTATCTCACCCTCCGAAGTTGTAACAACTCAGGAAATGTTTACATAATAAAAATGTAACAAGTTCAAAAAAATATGTAACATCTTTTATATAATAAAACAAAATCCGGGACTTTCGTATTTCGAAAAAAAAAGATTATTTTCTTATTAGGTAATATTTTAATTATTATTTTTTAATTTATAAATTTATAAATTTATAAATTCATTTTGTTGATATACTACACACGTAGAAGATAAATAAAAAAATATAGATAAGACGCAACTAATAATAGGATTAAACTTTTTAAATGATTATCTTTAATAATAAAAAACTATAACTAAAAATCATAAATAAAACAAAACAAAAATTAAATTATTTGTTTTTTAATAAATAAAAATATATCATTCACAAAATTTTTAAAAAAACCCGCGCGTGTGCAGTTATTATAACTAGTGTTACACAAAACCAAAACCGAAAATACTGAAAAAAAACTAATATCTTTAAAAAAAATTACAAAACCAAATTTTTGCTACAAAAAATAAAACGCGCACGTTGAGAATGTTGGAGTTTATGGATACATATTAATATGTGTATGACTAGAATCGAACTTGAAACCTTGGGATTGCCCACATTACAAATGAGAATTAAAGTATAATAATTGATATATGTTAAACGTTATATATATATAATTATTTAAACACAAGAAATGGCTAACGGTCGTTAGTACTTAACGGAATTGACTAACGGATAAACAATAAGTACTAGAATGAAAATAGAAGACAAGAAGGTTCCGGAACAACCCATAGAGGTCTATGGCCGGTCATACAAGGGGGAGGGGAAACCCAACCCAAACCTAACTTGTCCTCTAAGTTTTACATTCACTATATAAACAAACCTAGGGTAAAAACTTTGGTACCTTTTGTGCACACACACAAACCCTAAAAGTTTTTTCCTTCTCTTTGTTTTCTTCCTTATTGCTGATCGATCAACAACCCATAAGGGGTTTTGGATCGAAATTTTTATAAAGAAAATCTTGTGTTTTCGTTTACTAGCATAACCTTTAATTCGTGATTAATTTGTGTGTACAAGAACGAGGTAATTACTCACTATAGTAATTATCAAGGGATCGTTTAACAAAACGGTAAGGGGTTAATCATTGATCCATATAAACCCTAATTAGGGTTCATCTAATGTTCAAGGTTATTGAAGTTGATTATTGTTTGTGCTAGAATCACAAATGTACGTTCTAGTCTATGTTTATGTTAATCTTTTATATGTTATACATGATCCTATGCTTTCGCACAATGTGACTACTTGATTTATTTATTATATGAATGTCATGGTATATTAATTCTAACAGTGATATCACGAGCTTGCTATAACATGTAATTGATTACATAAAATACATAAAAAAACGAATTTTGATTATTTTAAATACATGTTAGTCGAATTTTTTTAGATCTTGGGTTTAAAAAAAATTCGAAACCCTAATAATTTTTTTTGGGGGGGGGTCGATTACTCCTTTATCCAAATTAGGGTTTGTGGATTTATATTAATTGGATTAGAAACCCTAGGTTGGCTACATGTTTATGTGTTAATTGAACGTATCTTGTGACCTAATTGATAATTGTTATGCATGAATCTGTAACAAAACATGCATGTTAGTCATAGATTAATTGATTGATTAATTGTTAGTATTGTTTTATCACATGTAATTATTAGATAGATCTAAAATTGGGGAAGACCTCAATTAATTAAAATCAATTTATGTGCTATGTGGTGTGTAATTAACTATGGCCTACGCTTGATTCGTCAATGTATGTGGCTCCACTTCTATAAGAAGGGAAGGCCTTAGTTTATTACATGCATACTGGAAAACCTAGAATTGATTTGGTTAGGGTTTATCTAATCAAGTATGCATGTGGCTAATTGTTTCACTTTATAATGGTTATAGTTATTAGTTGTTTAATTTGTCTTAATTACTTATTTTATTGTCTTTGTTGGACAAGTTGTAAGCAATAAAAGGGTAATTTTACATAAAGAAAATTAATTGGACTAATAATGGTGAAACTTAAATGATAAATTATGATTCTTGCAAGGTCTTATATGCCGACAATGGTTCGCTTCGCATGCTAATTCGCTCCCAGGCGAGACTAGAAAGTTTTATAATTTATTGCATGTTTTTAAGACTAAAGTTATAAACTTTTGCTTGATTGTTGTTTTTGTACGTAACGGTTAACTAGGCTCGACCGAAGTTTGACAAACTGTGTGGTGAGTTCTAGTAGAAAGGGTTTTTTTAAGAGATTCGCTCTTACCGGCTTTCTACGCTCGCTTGTGCGTCAAATTAGACTTACCGAACAACCATTACATGTACAATGTCATCTTAAGGGTGATTTACCTCAATTCCACGCGCACTTCTGTGGTGATTATCTGAAGTAACTTGGGTCTTTATGAATCTTGTAAAAGTAAGATATAGTGGGCGATAATTGGAGGTTCTTCTTTAATTGGTGAACCCAATACCTCAAGTAAAAAGTTTTTGATATTATCTTAGCTTAAAAACTGGTAATTAAAAAGGTTTTATAAACTAATGTTATGAAGATGAGTGCATGCATCTTCGTACATGTTTTGACTGTCACATCAAACTAAATACCCTATAAAATTTAAGTTACATGTCATCTAACTATAAGAAACACTTGAAGTTATTATTTGGTAAATGTGAGACGCAGGCTAAAATTTTAATGACAAGGTAAAATTCTGTTAATGCGTGAGACCATATATGGAGATTTTACTGTCTCTAAGTTAGACGACTTAACTAAATTGTGCGTGAGACCTAGAACTTAAGGCATGAGATGGGATGAAACATGTTTACATTTCAAATTGATGAATCAATTTGATGTAATTCCCATAATGATCTAAAAATTGGAAATGGTTTGCCAATTATTGCTCGACAGATTACCATCTTTTATACTTTCATTACTAGCAGATCAACTGATGTAGTGAAATTTATGAAAAGTTGGATCCTAGGTTTTCAAGAAAATTATTTGGTTATATGAATATTTCCATGGGTATTTAATTTTCTTGAAAATTGATTATCGAAAATACTAAAATTGAATTTTTTTAATTCTTTTAAATGTATTAATGCAACATTAAACCGTAAACGTAAGTAATTCTTTTATCAAGTAAATTGATCTACACCCGTATGGGTTTTTTGTTAGAGTCAACTTTATTAAAAGAATAAACTTAGTCTTTTTTCCATAAGGAGAAGTGTGAGACTTAATCCTATTCCATTTCATGAATGAGAAAGGTATGATAGGAAAATTCGAATTGTCTAAATTCTAAATATATAACTTATACGTTAAGATTATTGCGCACTTTATGAGTTATTAAATTAGAAGCTAGACTAATTACCGCAAAATGATAAAAGACAAACTAGCATATTTTATCTAGTTGTTTTGCTTTGATCATTTAAAGGTACTAAATATAATTGTTGGAATAATAGACCTAATTAAGGAAGAAATTGTATGCTCAATTTTTCAAGTTAACTACATTGATGGATACTCCATCATCTACGTAGTAGAATACATTCTTTTAGTACTTGAGTAATTGTTACGAATGGGTTTTCTCAAAGATGTAGGAAAGTGATTAGCACACTATTTCCTTTCACTGGTTATGAAACACTTACAATGTTGTCAAACTCAGTGGGAGTATTGTGTTGTAATTACTGAATAAGGAATTATTGTAATGATCTTTAATTCAGTGGGAGCTACAAGGATTGTTATCTTGGTAGTAATCTACATTATCTTTGAATATCTCAAGATAAAAACTTTCCAAATATAGACACTAAATTTTCAAGGATAGTCATGTGCGTTTCCTTATTAATTAAGTAGCTCTATATCTACTAGTTATGATAATATCATTGACACAATCGTATTGTTCATATTAACAAACGCATGCGTGTTGCTTGTATGGTACATGGTGTTGTTCCATGCACAAGTGTGAGAAATCTTTATTGTGTGCAAGGTGCAACACATAAGAATATGTTTTAAAGGATTCTCTTAACTGGAAAGTAAGAGACTCACATTCTAATACATGTCTAATCCAAGAAACACTTGGTGTTGCAATTTAGCTTAAGGGAGACCTTGACTAAATTATAACAAGAAGGAGAATTTCCATGATTACGTGAGACAGTACACGGATAATTTACTGTTTCTAAAATTAGATAGCTATTAGAACATGTGTCAATATGATAACAAGACAACTTCAACTATAATATTTATGTATTATAAGAATGACATAAATAAATGAAGTAAATAAATTAACTTGAAATTACTATTGAAACCAAATGGTGGTGTTCAAGAATACTTTAGTTTTACATGTTTATATCTTCTTATAAACATAAAGTCTTTTAAGTATTACACGACTTATAATAAAGTAAGACGTTAACTGGTTATGGTTTTTTAATTAAGACATATACAAGAAGTCATTGAGTTGATCAATGATTAATAACGTATAGTGAGACATGAACATGAAGTGACTTGGTCAAAAGTACTTGTGTTATAAAGCATGCAATTGGTTTAATTTGGAAATACTATTATACCATTAAGTTGACTTAGTTGGTAAATAGGTAAAAGAATATGGTTATCTTATATATTGTTAGATTGTCTTACAATATTAATTCTAATGAAATACCACATATTTATGGTATGTTCAGTTAAGGAAATCAAACTCTTGTTATAATTGTTTGATTAAAGATAACTATGACTTCTTTCCTTCCAAAAGTTATCAAGGTTAGAAAATTGAGTATGGATTGAATATACCCAATTAGACTCCTAGAAGATTAATAAGACGTTATTGAATTATGAAATGTGATGAATCACATTAAGTCTTAAAAATTGAAGTTCTGAATTTGTTAAGCTACTTATGTGTAGGTCATTAATAAAAGAATGTCAGGAACTGTCAATGTGTATTTGTAATGTCCTAAAAGAGAAAATTGGATTGTCGCTCTAATTGCTAAGTATTTATAGATAGTCTATATATTACTAAAGGCAAGTGGAAGTTTTTTTAATCTTGAAAAGATAAAATTATAAGATACATAATCTTTTAAAAACACACTAGTGAAAATCATGATGAGGCTAAACATGTAAATGATAAACCTCAAGATGATGGAATTATCATTCATAGATCCACTTGGATATCTCAGATATTTGGTTAATATGCTGAGGATTATATGATGAAGTATTACCAAATATCAAATTGGGTAAATTACTCATACTATGAATGTTATAGCTGTTGTTCATAAAGACATTCAAATTTTGAAATTTTGAAATTTTGGTTTATCTTAATTATTAATAGTTAGAGTATGATGATGAGTTTATTCAAAGATAATGTAACCCTAGTGGTTTAAATCTTTGTGTAGAAATTATATGGACAAAATTGTACACATATCTTAATGCATATCTTATGACAAGATTATTAATCATATTTAAGCAATTAACTATGATTGAATACTCTTTCCTGAGCACATTAAAGATATAAAGATTATGATTGTCAAATTTAGTTTCATTAATATGAAATTGACAATGGAATATTAAAACTCTTTCATGAATGATTACTTGAGCGAGGACGATAAGTAATCAAAAGGAGTTTATAAATTCAAATAAATCTTTAGAAGTGTACAAAGTGCAATAATCCATGAATGGATAAATGCATGCATCTAGGAGATTACTCTTATATTTAATTATTAAATCGATGTTTTGATTTATAATTGAAATAAGATAATTGTCAACAAGTCATTACTTGAGACAAAATTCATTAACTAGAATTATCATACATTGATCTATTTAGTATTTGGATAATGGATATTAAGCAATTATTATTTATAATGAATTAAAGTACTTTGTACGTTTGTTTTCATTAATAATAAATTGTATCATATATTTGCATGTTTAAATCCGTGAATAACTTAAGTTATGTTATTCTAAATTGTCCGTTGCCAATTAATGATATAGGAATATCATTAAACTAAGACAAATCTGAGTATTGGTTAGAACATACTTGAAAGTATATTGATGCGCTGACATACCAATTTACATGATATTCAATGAATTGAATATAGGACTTATCCCAACTACATGAGTTTACTTTATGGATCTTGTCATTAAGTAAATCATGAAAACAGTTATCCTCACACTTGAGACACCAGATAAGTGTCATGGATGTAATGCATTTCTGTGAAGCAATTTACCGCTATCCGTAACTGGTAGTTATAAGGATTGTTTTCAGAAGTGTTGCAAAGTTCATGGGTTATTGCTTTTAGTCAAGAAGAATTTGTTCCTTCAAATTTATTTTGAAGTTTAATACTGTTGGGCCCCTCGTGGGGTTGACAAGATGTTTGCGTGCGCATGCCCAAAGTCTATCTGGAATACGTTCAGATGTTTTGGTAATCTTGTTCAATCATAAACAACGAGAAACGGAATTGTTAATTAAAGAATGACTGAGATCCATATCTTTATTAACGTGGTATTAGAAACAAAAGGATAATTATAATGATAAATCATTAAAGGTTTTTCCAGGAAACCTACCTCGAGTTGGTCTAGGGGCATTGGCGTGTTGCTAGACGCTAACCAATGTCATTATACTATTAATAGATATCCAAGTGGGAGCTGTTAGATTTTGTGGATAAATATTAATACGTGTATGACTAGAATCGAACTTGAGACCTCGGGATTGCACACATTACAAATAAGAGTTAAAGTATAATAATTGATATATATTAAACGTTATATATGTAATTATTTAAACACAAGAAATGGCTAACGGTCATTAGTACTTAACGGAATTGGCTAACGGACAAACAATAAGGACTAGAATGAAAATAGAAGACAAGAAGGTTCCGGAACACCCCATAGAGGTCTATGGCCGGTCATACGAGGGGGAGGGGAAACCCAACCCAAACCTAACTTGTCCTCTAAGTTTTACATTCACTATATAAACAAACCTAGGGTAAAAGCTTTGGTACCTTTTGTGCACACACACAAACCCTAAAAGTTTTTTCCTTCTCTTTGTTTTCTTCCTTATTGTTGATCGATCAACAACCCATAAGGGGTTTTGGATCGAAATTTTTATAAAGAAAATCTTGTGTTTTCGTTTACTAGCATAACCTTTAATTCGTGATTAATTTGTGTGTACAAGAACGGGGTAATTACTCACTATAGTAATTATCAAGGGATCGATTAACAAAACTGTAAGTGGTTAATCATTGATCCATATAAACCCTAATTAGGGTTCATCTAATATTCAAGGTTATTGAAGTTGATTCTTGTTTGTACTAGAATCACAAAGGTACGTTCTTGTTTATGTTTATGTTAATCTTTTATATGTTATACATGATCCTATGCTTTCGCAGAATGTGACTACTTGATTTATTTATTATATGAATGTCATGGTATATTAATTCTAACAGAGAATACATAAGCCCCGCCGCAACGTGACGGGTACCCATTTACTCGTTTATTATTAAAGATTTATAAACCCAAATGTGTCCTCTTGCAATTGGACCAAGTGCCGGAAACCATCAACGGGACTTTAAAAAGTTTAACTAATGCGCCACAAAATTTGTTGACAATTTACAAAATGAGGATAAATGGATAATCACGCAAGAATAATTATCAAAGCTACTGCACATATAAACATTTATTAAAGGCATATATAGGAAATTTAGTTGTTGAACAAAAAGATAAGATTGCTTTAATAAAAAACAAGATATAAGATAATTAAATGGAAGTGATATGTACACCACTAAAAGTGATGTGCACACAACTAAATTACACTGATGATGCACACAGTACAACATCCATATGTAGGATTAGTGGTGTGCACACCACTTTTAGTTTTAATTAAAGAATATACTTGTCCAAAAAGTAATATTTCTACTCATAAGATTCTGACAAGTATCAGAATTGATGGTTTGAATAGAGAGAAAGAATGAGTGAAATATATATATATATATATATATATATATATATATATGAGGCTTTAGCAATGCTCATATTTCTTTCCTTTACAAAAACCTCAAAAATGGGCAAGTGATTTTGTCTCCAAAATTCATTAGTTTTTGTCATTTTTGATCAATTGCTATTAATTGTCTAACTTGATCAATCAAATTGTGTACAACTTGTGAGGATCCTCTTCCTTCATCTCTTTCCATCATTTTTCTTTTTCCAAAAAAACTTAAAAACACATAAAAGAAAATCACCAATCAAAACAAAACACAACAACAAGCTGAGATAAACACTCAACATATAAGAGCATCCGAAATGCATATTCTTCTAAAGATTTTTCACTATTTGAAAAAGTCATTCAAATGACTTTTTGCATTAAGAGGGAAGACTTATTGTGGCAATAAATGTCCATAACTTGAGAAACTAAGTGTTTGATTAATAGTTTGGAGCTCATGTTCAAGCATTAATTTTTCATTTTCAATCATTTCTTTACTTCTTAAAAAGCTTTGATTAAAGCTCGATGCATTGAAGGTAATTTGTGAATATGACTTTGTGATTATGAACAATAAATAAAAGTGTGATGTGGCAAACTCAAAAAGTCTTTAATGACTAATTGCATTGTTGTAAACTTAGCAACTGTAGTTGAACCGCTCCACAATTAATTTCCCTTCATTTCATTAGACTATCTGGAGTGGATGTGAGTGTAAGTTTGTTGTCATGGAAAATATCGGCAAGTATCTCCCATGCTTCCTTAGCCGATTGTGGATTTTCAACAAGTCTTTGTTGAAGGGTTTTGGACATCGTGACAAAGATCCAAGAGAGGATGATGGAGTCAACCTTTAGCCATTCGGCATTAGGAGGTGTCGTGGTGCTTGAGGATGCGTCGTCTTTGTCCTTGGCCATGATATGATCTAAAAGGGAATAGGTTAGCAAGGTTGGTGATAGTCATTAGTTTGTCGGAAAGTAGGATTAGTGGTTGAGGGGGAAGATCAATGACGGTCATGATGTAATATTGAGTGAACAGTGAATATATGGTTGTGGGATGTAACATTGAATGTATCTTGGGTTTAGTTGTTTTAATGTAACAATGAATGGATGATGGAATATTAACGTAGCAGTGAGTGTTTTAGGGTTTAGGGGAAAACAATCAATGAGCAGCAACAATAGATGCGAACTAAACAGTTGAGTCGACTGGTAATTTTGATGATACCAACGATCGACACAGGTAGCAAACATATCAAACAAGAAGGGCGACTGGCTATCACAAAAGCCAACGATCAACCTTCCAACAATCACACTAGTTGACTGGTAATCTGATTATACCAACGATCGACCAAAAAAGAAAGAAAAAAAAAGAACAATGACATATTTAAGAGGAGCGGAAGTTTTAGTGGTTAGGGTTTTGGATCAATGATGGCTGATATCATGTAAGAGAGGAGATATTGTTTATTTCATTGTTCGATCATAACACCAATACATATATATATATATATATATATATATATATATATATATATATATATATATATATATATATATATATATATATATATATATATATATATATATATGCCGAGTATACAAGAGTATTTTGTGTAACCTACTAAGTATCCTAATCTCTAGCTAATGATACAAGATAAGATCATATCAATTACACCAAATATACAACTAATCAATAAGACCAAATCAATTATAATAGATGTACAACTAACACAAATTAAATCAGATATATTTTCAACTTTTGCGTGATAATTCATTATATTTTAAAGGGTAGTTAAGTAATTTGACTAGCTATAAGCCCTCATAAGCCCCTTTCAATGAGCTTGAGCTTTTGAAGACTTATGGCTTATAAAAGCCTCCATAAGCCCGAAATATTATTTAATCGTGGAAATGCCAGTGACAAACAAAGATTATTTTATAAGCTAGCTTATTTAAAAGTTTAAACCCTTATAAGCCCTCTCCCAAACACAACCCTTATAGTCCATATCTTAAAAGCATGAGATATTCAACAACTTCAAGTGAAAACATACCCACTATCATGTACAAGTTGATAATATGTTAGCTTCTTGAGGTTGCAATGCTATAAGGGCTCCAGAAAGTTACTCTCTTCACGCATTATACTGTAAAACACTACTCCATTTTAAAATTATTGTTTCCTTACAAAAAAACACAAGTTTAGAAGAAGTGAAACTATTGTACTTTTTAACCAATAAGATGTCCTCTTAATGTTTTCAAAGCTTTTTGATTGGTCGAAAGTGAAAGTGAAACAATTATTTTAAGATATCCCTAAATGAAAAGAGACACACAATTTTATGGAGTAGAAAACGGTACCTAATGAAATGGGCCGTGTGTATTCAAATTTCAAAATGGCAGCTGGGCCAAAACATATGCCTAGCCCAATACCATACAGCCCACTTATATTTCTCTTCACCATCCTTTTATAAATCCCTCAAAACCCTAATCCCAACATTCAGCTGCCGCCACACCACCCACACCACCCACACAGAACCACCGCAGAACAGCAAAAATGAAGTACAATCCACGTGTCACAAGCTCCCGTCGCAAGAACCGCAAGGCCCACTTCACAGCCCCATCATCAGTCCGTCGTGTCCTGATGTCAGCCCCATTATCAACCGAGCTCAGATCCAAGTACAACGTCAGGTCCATCCCAGTTCGCAAAGATGACGAGGTGCAGGTGGTTCGTGGGACCTACAAGGGACGTGAAGGGAAAGTGGTGCAGGTGTACCGTAGGAAATGGGTTATTCACATTGAGAGGATTACTAGGGAGAAAGTCAATGGTCAGACTGTTAATGTTGGAGTCAACCCTAGTAAAGTTGTGGTGACTAAGTTGAAGCTTGATAAAGATAGGAAGGATTTGCTTGAGAGGAAGGCCAAGGGCAAAAGTGTTGCTGATAAGGGTAAGGGTGAGAAGTTCACTGCTGAGGAGATTATGCAAGATATTGATTAAGTTATTGATTGATATCGTATTTCTATGTTTTATTTATCATGTTTAGTGTTTTATTATGGAGATGCTTTGAGGATCAGTTTTGTTTTACTGAATGGTATTTTGATGTTTAATGTTTTCTTATTTGAGATAAGAACATCGTTTATCTTGTTTATGGTGCTTTTATCGTTTATGTGGGTGTTTTTGATGTTTTTTTTGATGAAATGTTTGACTACGTAAGTGTATAACTATAATTATAAAGTGAAAAATGAAAACTATAGTTGCTAGTAAATGCTGCTAGAAGTAGTATTTTGTTTTGGAATACTGTGCTGGTTTCTGATTTTAGTTATGGTACTTATTGCGGTTTTGATATTGCTGATAAACAGTTTTTATGTGATTATGTTCATTTGGAGCGTTTAAGAAAATTACAGACGCCAGTTGCTTGTCGCCAAACATATTGTGCTGGTTTCTGATTTTGGTTATGGTACTTATTGCGGTTTTGATATTGCTGATCATAGTCACACGGATCGCCCAACATGCTGCGATCTCCGATCTGGATCGAGCGTACCGGATCGCGGTACGATTCCGATCTGGATCGCCGGAGATCGCGAACTGAGACCCATAATCATCGTTCCCAATCGTTGTTCCGTTTTGCACCGGATCGGCGATTTATGGGGCTGAAAACGCAATCCAGTAACTAAAAATTCGGCGATTTACAGGGCTGAAACCGCGTTCGAATCACCCCAATCGGCGATCTGTGGAAGAAGAAGAAAAGGGAAGGGAAGAAGATGTTGAAGAAAGAGAAAAAAATATTTTTAATAGTACAATGCATTTGTTTTTTTTATGGTTCCAACTTCNACACGTGATAGTTTTTAGAAGGCGAGTGTGGTTTTCTTGTTTTCATTTTGTATTAAAGGTTAACAATAAAACATTTTTATCATTAAGAGATAACAAATTCATACAAGACTTTGTATCTATTTTACATTCAACTTTTTTATAGTATAAAAAATGTCTGTTTCTTAATTTATATATTAACAAAAATACATCGAAACTAAACAATTTTATTATTTGCTACGCCGTACCAAAGTATTTGGTACACCGAACCGAAGCGAACCGGAATGAGCCTACCCCCCGTCGTACCGGATTTTGAGAAATAGCGAACCGCGATCCCGTACCACGATCCCGTACCGGAGCGATCCCCGTTCCATATGACTATGTTGCTGATCATAAGCAGTTTTTAAGTGATTATTTTTTTGAACTAAGATTAAGTAGCTTATTGAAAATGCAGTTTCAAAGACTATATGTAACTAGTTTTGATAGTGTTTTTGATTGCTTGTTGTCTGTTAAGATAATCAATCCAAACTACTGACTTTAATACGAGCCAATATGTGTTTCAAGTACCTGATCATTTGTCTATCTGATCATGTCTGTATGAAATGAGTTGATGTCAGTTCCTAAACTGCAGTTGGACTGTTTGGTATTCGTACTAGCAGTTTACCTTTGTTATAAGATTAGCATGACTGGCCTCCATAGAGAGCATCAAGGAAGGATTATACCAACATAGAAGATGGACCAATCCACTATATTGAAAATCAGGTAGCTAAACATGATAATGAAAACAGAAATCAAAAGCACTGAAGCACTTGCGTAATTTCGCAAAGCCGCAAACCTTTAACATGTATGAGAAATTCACAAATTGTCTAAGAAGGTGATTGTATTGCAGTTCAATTCCAGTGTTTGATTTTTGAGTTCTCACTCTCACTTACTTGGCTGTTGCTCATTTGATTACTTGTAGGCTTGTATCTTGTTTTGTACACCTTTTGTCCACTAGCATTTTTACTTTTTAGCAAATGCAGTTTGTTACATGTATTCTTTTAACTCATTTTGCTTATGGGTTGCACCTTGCTTATTTCTTGAGACTTTCTAGTAATCTGCCAACCCAGATGTCGACTTTTTGATACTGAGTTACACTATCAAAGGGACTAGACGTTGAGAAAAAAATGGAAGTCAATACTTACCTCTCACATTATTGTAGGGCTGATCACGGTCCAAAAACCGGACTCTACCGACCAAAACCGGACCGGACCAAAAACCGATTTGCCCCAAAACACCAGACCAAGGACCGGACTGAACCCCGAAATGTTCGGTCCGTGTCCAGGTCGGTCCTGTCCGGTTCGTCAGTCGGTTCGGTCGAATAAAGCATGATCTCCGGTTGTGCGTATGACCGACCCGACCGGACCGAGGACCGAAAATGATTAAAAGTGTGGACCGGAGACCGGATCGAAATAGATTCTGTCCGGTCCGGTCGTTCCGGTTCGAGCCGGTTTCTCGGTTTGGTCCAGTCGGCGGTCTATAATGCTCAACCCTACATTATTGTACATTTATATTTGAATCCAATAATATTTATACTGGTCTTCATTTTTTATTGTTTATGCTGTTAAAATCTTAAATCTTAATCAACCAAAGGCGTAGAAGTAGAAAAGCTGAACAACTCTTTTAAACAATGGTATCTTGATAGTGCTATGCTAGATGAACTTGAGAACATTAACCAGAAACAACGGTGGCATAAGGAATGACATGTGGATATGATGATTAAGAATTTTGATACATCCAAACAACAACGACGTCGCCCGTTACTGTCACTTGGAATAGAGCCGTGAATGAGTTGTGCTTGATTTCTCATTTTTTTTATTTTTTTTTTTTATTTATTTATTTATTTTTTTTTATAAGAATGGATGATGTGGAAAGAGAATGCTAATTTAATTCCTCAACATTCATGGTACCCCAAGCCATTGGTACAGTCTATTTGAGTTGCCCACCAACTTAAGGGTTGTGAGTTCAAGACTCGCCGAATACATTTGTGAAAAAAAACGAATAGTCAATGTCAGATCCCTTATCAAAGGTGCCCACCTCTGGCATGCGTGAATAGTAAACAAATACAAATGGTATTATAATATTGCAAACTGCTAAATGGGATCTTGTTAGTATTTGTAAGCATTGTGTTTAGTCTATAAAGACTGGCCCAGAATTCAGCTACAGATTATCAAAAGCTATGGAAAAACAGAATCTAGAGCTATTTTTCATCCCATCCCCGCTTATGGGACATGCTGGTCAGGCTGTTGAGCTAGCCAGGCTCTTGGTCAATCGGTTTCACCATCTCACCATCACAGTACTTGTCATGGAGCTCCCCGGTGACCCAGTCTGTACCAGTTACACTCACTCCATAAGTGATGATGACAATGTCGGATCAAATTCATCCATTTCCCACCTATGGATCCTGAGTTGTTTATTGAATGTGCAACTGTTGGCTTCCTGGCTGATGCAGTCATTGAGGCCCATAAGCCTATCATAAGGGAGGTTGTAGCTGGTCAGTTCCATGGATCCCAAGATCAAGCTCCTCGGCTCAGTGCATTGGTTGTTGACATGTTTTGTACATCAATGATCGATGTTGGGAAGGAGTTTGGTGTCCCTACCTACGTGTTCTTCCCTTCAAACGCTGCTTTTCTTGGCATTATGTTATATTTTCAGACTCTTCATGACGAATACGGTCAGGATGTATCTGAATTGGCAAATTCAACGACGGAGTTAACAATACCAAGCTATGCAGCTCCAGTTCCTCCAAGTGTGCTACCACATGTGCTTTTGGATAAGGACACATGGTTCAAAAGGTTTATTCGCTATACCCGAAAGTATAGAGAAGCCAAGGGTATAATTGTAAACACGTTTCAAGAGCTAGAAACTCATGCTCTTAATTCCTATGATGATAACACACCTACTGTTTACCCGGTGGGTCCCATGCTAAAACCTGAAAGACCAACACCAAAGAATGACTTGTTGCAATGGTTGGAAGGCCAACCAAAGTCATCGGTCCTGCTCCTATGCTTTGGTTCTAGGGGATATTTCAATAGGGAACAGGTGAGAGAAATAGCCATCGCTTTAGAAAGGAGTGGATTCCGGTTTATATGGTCCCTACGCCGACCTCCCTCGGATGATTTAAAAGGTTTCCCCGGGGACTACACAGACTACAATGAAGTCTTACCAGACGGGTTTCTAGAGCGTACTACTGGCACGGGGAAAGTGGTTGGTTGGGTCCCACAGACGGAAGTCTTGGCTCATGTCGCGATTGGGGGGTTTGTATCCCACTGTGGGTGGAATTCCGTATTAGAGAGCCTATGGTATGGAGTTCCTATTGCCACTTGGCCTATGTACGCTGAGCAACAGTTAGATGCCTTTCAGTTGGTTAAAGAATTAGGATTGGCCGTTGAGATCTCTCTGGATTATAACCAATTGAGCAAGGATCAGAGTTTAGTGTCAGCTGCAGACATCGAGAAGGGAATAAGAGAAGTGATGGATACAAATAGTGAGGTTCGATCCAAAGTAATGGAAATGAAAGCCAAGAGCCGAATGGCACTTGAAGAAGGTGGCTCATCATCCGCTTGTTTGAGACGCCTTGTTGATGATTTAATTTCATGTAACTAGCTTGACTTACAGATTCAAAGAGTAAAGGATTTTAATGGCGCTTCAATTAGCTTATTAAAAACAGCCTTCTGTGTATTGAAAATTGGAAACCAAAGTTTGGATTAGTTCCAGTGTAATGCCCCTGATAACTCATGGTCCGGTCCACCATTGCTAGTTTTCATGTACACTAGCTTTTACACATCATTGCTAGCTTTCATGTACACTATCCTTTACGTGTGAATGCGCTTGATTGATTGCACAAACCTATCACATCTATACACATCTTCTGCGTAATCATTTTTAAGCTTGGCATTTACTTGTGATTATAGTATTCAGCATAAAGGTGCTTGAATTCGCACTTGTTGCTTGGTGACTACCAAAATGCCTTTTGTCCTTACTGTATCGAGTTTTTAAGGCTAGATGGCCGATACACACAGAGCAACACTTAGATGCACATCAGTTGGCTAAACTTCTATGCTTAATAAGCATCATCATCATCATCAGTTGGTTAACTTATCTTTTGTGTTGTTCATTGGTGTTAATTGGTCTTTTAACTCTCTATACGGGGTACAATTGCTTCTGCGTTTCTACAGGAGTTGAATGGTGCAACCCTTATTCTCATAATGGATTTTCTAGCTCAGGTTATAACGCTAATGCTTGCTGCAACTATTATTTAGGAGATTAAAGGGATCAATAAACTAGAAGGTATAATGCAAAGGCATCTCTCATCTTATATGTTTGGCAAAGTGCATACATTATATTTCAATCAAATGTTATTTGAAATTGAAAATGATTTATACTAGATGAACAAAGTAGATCACTTGCACTTGCAACAATATATGGTACGTACCTTGATAATGCATTGTTAGATGAACAAAGTGAGAATTCAACAACAATAACGAATTAATAGCGGCAACAAACACAAACTAACAGCAACAGTTTCACGCAAAAACCTTAGCAAACCAAGTACATTACAACAGCAAAGTAATTAAACTCACATCAGAACTGTCCTAGTCCTTGAAGATTTCTAACTTGATTGTACCATTCAAAATCCCGATAACCGGAGCAAAATATGGATCGGATGATTAAAAATATTGAAGATGTTTTACGCATGAAAATATTTAGTGTCAGACAACTAAGTGCAGGACCCAGCTCAGGGATGCATAAAACATATGGTATTATAATATTTGCAAACAAATTAAGGTGGTCCTAGTATGACTGGCCTCCATATAGAGCATCAAAGCTGGATTAGACTAATTAACATAGAAGATCGACCAATCCACTATATTGATAATCAGGTAGCTAAACAAGATAATGCAAACAGAAATTAAAAGCACTGAAGCACTTGCCTAATTCTGCAAAACCGCGAACCTATAACATGTATGAGAAATACACAAATTGTCTAGGAAGGTGATTGTATTGCAGTTCAATTGCCACTTGTTCCAGACTTCCACTGTTCCATTAGTGTTTGATTTTTGAGTTCTCACTCCCACTTATTTGGCTCTTGCTCATTTCATTACTGGTCTTCAGTTTTATTGTTTATGTTGTTAAAATCTTAATCAACCAAAGGCGTAGAAGTAGAAAAGCTGAAAAACATTAGTAACAATGGGATCTTGATAGTGCTATATGATAGATGAACTATAACATAATCAAATACAAACAACAATAACCAGAAACAGCGGTTTGAAATGGTTACAGCATTACCAAAGTAATAAAACCCCCCATGTGACACGTTTAGCCGTAAAGAATGACATAGGGATCACGATGATTAAGAATATTGATACGTCCAAACAACAACGACAATGCCCAATACTATCACTGGAGGGTACGGGGTACTCTTCTATAAAGGGGAGTTAAATTATAATACAACGGACACTTTTTTGTAGAACTTGTAATGATGTAAATCAAAATAGGAATTCATTTAACATGTATAGTATATAGTTTATTTAAGACTATAGTTTTATTAAGTATTTATGTGTCGAATTGTAAATAGATGGATGGGTCAAAATGGCGCCAAAACCATCTTGACAGTTATTTTAGGTAATACAGTTATTATCCAAACGTTGCCACTTTGGAAATAACTGTCATTTGTATAGTTGTGTCGTTTGAGGGAAACTTGTAACCCTTGAACATGTATAAATATGTTCTCTTGCAGAGAACATATTAACACTTTTCATAGTATCANATAACGCTAATGCTTGCTGCAACTATTATTTAGGAGATTAAAGGGATCAATAAACTAGAAGGTATAATGCAAAGGCATCTCTCATCTTATATGTTTGGCACAGTGCATACATTATATTTCAATCAAATGTTATTTGAAATTGAAAATGATTTATACTAGATGAACAAAGTAGATCACTTGCACTTGCAACAATATATGGTACGTACCTTGATAATGCATTGTTAGATGAACAAAGTGAGAATTCAACAACAATAACGAATTAATAGCGGCAACAAACACAAACTAACATCAACAGTTTCACGCAAAAACCTTAGCAAACCAAGTACATTACAGCAGCAAAGTAATTAAACTCACATCGGAACTGTCCTAGTCCTTGAAGATTTCTAACTTGATTGTTCCATTCAAAATCCCGATAACCGGAGCAAAATATGGATTGGATGATTAAAAATATTGAAGATGTTTTACGCATGAAAATATTTAATGTCAGACAACTAAGTGCAGGACCCAGCTCAGGGATGCATAAAACATATGGTATTATAATATTTGCAAACAAATTAAGTGGTCCTAGTATGACTGGCCTCCATATAGAGCATCAAAGCAGACTAATTAACATAGATCGACCAATCCACTATATTGATAATCAGGTAGCTAAACAAGATAATGCAAACAGAAATTAAAAGCACTGAAGCACTTGCCTAATTCTGCAAAACCGCGAACCTATAACATGTATGAGAAATACACAAATTGTCTAGGAAGGTGATTGTATTGCAGTTCAATTGCCACTTGTTCCAGACTTCCACTGTTTCATTAGTGTTTGATTTTTGAGTTCTCACTCCCACTTATTTGGCTCTTGCTCATTTCATTACTGGTCTTCAGTTTTATTGTTTATGTTGTTATAATCTTAATCAACCAAAGGCGCAGAAGTAGAAAAGCTGAAAAACATTAGTAACAATGGGATCTTGATAGTGCTATATGATAGATGAACTATAACATAATCAAATACAAACAACAATAACCAGAAACAGCGGTTTGAAATGGTTACAGCATTACCAAAGTAATAAAACCCCCCATGTGACACGTTTAGCCGTAAAGAATGACATAGGGATCACGATGATTAAGAATATTGATACGTCCAAACAACAACGACAATGCCCAATACTATCACTGCGGGGTACGGGGTACTCTTCTATAAAGGGGAGTTAAATTATAATTCAACGGACACTTTTTCGTGTGCCACTAAAACAACAGTCACTAATATCATTCCCATTGTAGCGAACATTTGTACATGCGAGATCCTCACGTTAATTTAATTCACTCATTATGTTTTACATGGACATGAAAGCTTAATGGCTGCATAACCATTACTGACTAAAGCTGTAACTGTTGAGATCTCTTTGGATTATAGCCAATTGAGCAAGGATCAGAGTTTGGTGTCAGCTGCAGACATTGAGAAGGGAATAAGAGGTGTGATGGATACAAATAGTGAGGTTTGATCCAAAGTAATGGAAATGAAAGCCAAGAGCCGAATGGCACTTGAAGAAGGTGGCTCATCATCCGCTTGTTTGAGACGCCTAGTCGATGATTTGATTTCATAACTAGCTCAATTCACAAATTCAAAACCCGCTAATATAACAGCACTATAAGAAAGTTTTCTTGTTTTGTGACGTACTTAAAAAAACACATTTATTTGGTATAAAGTGCTATGTTAAAAACGCATTTAAAAATAAAATTCCCGGAAGTATGGACATGATTTTTGCCCTTTGATTTAACTGATTCGGTAGGTAAAATAACTGCTATGGCAGTTACAACCGAATTTCAGTTTTGTTGGTCATATATATGTTATCTATCTCTGGTTCGGTTTTCATAACAACAAAAACATATTCTTGATTCTTAATCTGAGTTTTATCCGATTTGAGATTTCGATAGAACCGTCGAAATACTTCAATACGAAAGTGTTTACACGACTCTCAGATTTCTGTGATCATAACTTTATAACATGGATCTACCTTAAGAAGATGACCTCGGGTCTGTGGCGATATCATAGAACCTTTGGATTTGCTTACTTCTTATGCTTGCCTGTCCAGGTGGGTATCTGATAATGATAAATTTATGTTTAGTGTTGGAATAAATGTGGCTCATGTCCATTTGATAATATTCTTCATACAAGTTGCAACAAGTTGGCTTATCTTTGCTATCAACTTGCTTCTACTAGCAGGTGTGAAGAATTCTTAGCCTATAAATAGGACCTTAGTCTTTGAGTTTTAGATACACCAAAACACACATACAAGCAATCTTGTAGTGTTCTATCTTCCTTTCTTTTGTACTAGTAGGTTTCTATTTTTGCAATATGTTTCTTTGATTGAGAATTATATAAGAAAGTTTGGTGTTCCATTCTCTTGTTCATTTCATAGTGTCTTAATTTTCAATAAGCTAGTTTTAGGTATACTTGTGTTGAAAGATTCACACTCTTTACCTAGTCTGTGGGATATTATCGAGGTTATTCCACAACAAGTGGTATCAAGAGCCGAGGTTATTCTTAGTATGCTCTGTGGTTGCAATTAAATTTGATCCTCTACATCAGAAAAGAATTTCGTTGGTTTTTTGGTTGAAGCTATTGAAAATTAATTTGTACACCAAATGGTGAATGACATAGTTGACAAACCTTCCACATCAGTGGATCCAACATTTCCAAGTAGGGCTAGACCAGTCTTGACGAATGCAAGATTGGCGGTGGAGGTTTTTGATGGCACATGCCATTTCGGTATGTGGCAAAGTGAGGTTCTAGATGTTCTTTTTCAGCAAGGTCTAGACATTGCCATTGAAGAAAGTAAACCAGAGGATGTAGAAGAGAGGAATTGGTTAACCATCAATCGGTTAGCTTGTTGTACGGTTCGTTCATGTCTTTTGAGAGAGCAACGATATGTTTTCTAAAAAGAAACATCCGCCTACAAACTGTGGGTGGCATTGGAAGAGAAATTTATGAAGAAAAATTGTCAGAATAAGCTCTTTATGAAGAAGCGACTCTTTCGCTTCACATATGTACGGGGTACGACGATGAATGATCACATTACCAGTTTTAACCAACTGGTCACCGATTTGATGAATATGGATGAGGTGTTCAAAGACAAGGATCTAGCATTGATATTGTTGGGATCGCTTCCAGAGGAGTATGAGTTGCTTGAAACAACTCTACTTAATGAGAAGGATGATGTGTCTCTTAGTGAAGTTTGTGTTGCCTTGTATCGTAAAGAACTGAGAAGGAAGGACAAGCAGATTAGTTCAAGTGGAGATGCAGAGGTTTTGCTGGTCAGAGGTCGTTCGCAGAAGAAGGGCACCGATAAGAGATGGAGATCCAAGTCGAGGCAGAGACTAAGCAAAGATGAATGTGCCTTTTGTCATGAAAAAGGTCACTAGAAGAGAGATTGTCCAAAGTTGAAAACCAAGGACAATCATTACAAAGGGAAAGTTGTAGCAGAGGTGAATGTCACCAAGTGTGATGATGAAGAATCATATCTCTCACTTGCAACATCGTCAACCAAGAATGCTTCTGATGTATGGTTATTAGATTCCGCATGTAGCCATCATATTACACCACATCGAGAGTGGTTTAGTAATTTTGAAGAACATGAAGAAGTTGTTTATACGGGAGATGAAACTCCCCTCACTACTCATGGGATTGGTTCCGTTTGAATGCAGAATGAAGACGGAACAATTGTAACCTTGAAAGGTGTTCGTTATTCGCCAAAGTTGAAAAAGAATCTCATTCCTGTTGGTACCTTAGAATCTAAAGGATTCGAAGTAAGAGAAAGGATGGGGTTATGAAGATCATCTCAGGCGTACTTGTAGTAATGAAGGGTATTCGTAAAATAAATAACACATATCACTACAAGGGTAGAACAGTTGTTGGAACTATAACAGCTGTTACCGATGGTGATAGAAATTCAGAAGCCATGGAGCTATGGCATATGTGCTTAGGACATGCAGGAGAAAAATCCTTGAATTTGATCATAAAGCAAGGATTATTGAAAGGAGTGAGTTCCTGTAAGTTGGATCTCTGTGAGCATTGGATCAACGGGAAGACGACAAGGGTGAAATTTAGGACAACTATTCACAAGACACAAGGTATCTTGGATTATGTCCACTCTGACGTATAGGGTCCTTCAAATACAAGATCTTTAGGATGGAGACATTACTATGTGACCTTTTTTGATGACTTTTCCCAAAGAGTTTGGGTGTATACGTTGAAGACAAAGGTAGTGTTATCAAGTGGAAAAAGATGATGGAAACTCAGACGTGCAGAAAGATCAAACATCTCCGAACAGATAATGGCGAAGAGTATAAAAATGATTACTTCACAAAATTTTGTGAAGACGAAGGCATTGTCAGACACACTTCACTGTCAGGCATACACCACAACAGAACGGGGTGGCAGAACGCATGAACCGAACCTTGCTGGAGAAAGTTCGGTGTATGTTATCCAATGCTGGGTTGGGTAAAGAATTTTGGGCTGAAGTTGTGACGTATGAGTGTCACCTTGTTAATCGTTTGCCATCTACTACAATTGATGGGAAAACACCATTTGAGAAATGGTATGGAAAACCTGCTACGGATTATGATTCCTTACATGTTTTTGGTTCAGCTGCATATTATCATGTGAAGGAATCAAAGTTGGATCCCAGAGCAAAGAAAGCATTGTTCATGGGGATCACCTTTAGAATCAAAGGCTATCGTATATAGTGTCCAGAGAAGAAGAAGACGATCTTTAGCAGGGATGTCACCTTTAATGAATCTACTATGTTGAAGAAGGTGAATGCTAAGCAGTTAGATGGAACTCCTGAAAAGGTGGAGTTTGAAAGAATAATTGTACCAGATGATAGAGAAACAATTGATGATTCTCTTGTGGTAGAAGGAGATTATGAAGAAGTGGAGGATCAAACCGAAGAACCTCCACAATAACAACATGAATCAATTGCCACCAGCAAGCCCAAAAGAAACACTAAAAGGCCTGCTCGCCTTAATGATACGGTGGCTTGTGCATCTTCAATTGCAGCAGATGATGTTCCTACTACTTACTCTGAAGCGGTTTGAGACTCAGAGAATGAGAAGTGGAGGATTGCCATGAGAGAGGAAATGCAGTCTCTTGAGAAGAATCAGACATGGGAGTTAACCAACCTCCCAAAAGGGAAGAAGGCAATTGAATGCAAATGGGTGTATGCAAAGAAAGAAGGATTTCCTAGTCAAGATAATGTTCGCTACAAAGCAATATTGGTAGCTAAAGGCTGCGCTCAGAAAGACGGAATTGATTATAATGACATTTTTTCTCCAGTGGTAAAGCATTCCTCTATTAGAATTTTGTTGGCTTTGGTAGCACAGTTGGATTTGGAACTAGTTCAAATAGATGTGAAGACTGCATTTCTACATGGAGACTTAGAAGAGGAAATCTATATGGTTCAGCCAGAAGGATTCAAAGTTGCTGGAAAAGAGTATGAAGTATGTAAGCTTCATAAATCATTGTACGGATTGTAGCAATCCCCAAGACAGTGGTACACGCGATTTGATAAGTTTATGATGGACTCGAAGTACACAAGAAGCAAATATGACCATTGTGTCTATTTGAAAAAGCTACAAGATGGGTCCTTCGTATATCTTCTTTTATATGTAGATGATATGTTGATAGCTTCTCAAAGTCTAGACGAGATTGAAAAGTTAAAGACTCGGTTGAAAAGCGAATTTGAGATGAAGGATCTCCGTGAAGCAAAGATGATTCTCGGCATGGAGAT
The DNA here is from genome assembly GCA_014162995.1 of Artemisia annua. Classification (NCBI taxonomy): domain Eukaryota; kingdom Viridiplantae; phylum Streptophyta; class Magnoliopsida; order Asterales; family Asteraceae; genus Artemisia; species Artemisia annua. The sequence continues at coordinate 172,043 of LBNU01025388.1, forward strand.
AATCAGAGATCGAAAATTGAGGAAGCTCTGTTTGACTCAGAAACAATATCTGAGAAGGATTCTAAAGCGTTTTAGGTTCGACAAGCAAACAAAACGAGTTAGTACACCACTCGCTTCTCAATTTAAGATCAGTGCTGCTATGTCACCGAAAAATGATGCAGAGAAGGCATACATGAAGAAAGTGCCTTATGCAAATGCTGTCGGTAGCTTAATGTATGCTATGATATGTACTCAACCAGATATTAGTCATGCTATTGGGATGGTGAGCAGGTATATGCATAACCCTGGAAAAGGACATTGGCAAGCTGTTAAATGTATATTTAAGTATATCCATAACACGGTTGATGTAGGGTTAGTATTCAAACATGGGGGTAATCAGTGGGTAGAAGGATATTGTGATTCAGACTATGTTGGAGATTTAGACAAACGAAGACCTACGACGGGCTATGTATTTACTCTGGCAAAAGCTCCAGTTAGTTGGAAATCTACCTTACAGTCAAATACTGCTTTGTCAACTGTAGAAGCAGAGTATATGGCAATGACAGAGGCTGTAAAGGAAGGAATTTGTCTTCAAGAGTTGCTAGGTGAACTTGGAATTAAACAGAAATTCATCACGATGCATTCTGACAGTCAGAGTGTAATCCATTTAACGAAGAATCAGGTTTATCACGCAAGGACGAAGCACATTGATGTTCGGTATCATTTCATACAAGAGATACTGGAAGTAGGTGGAGTCAGAATCTAGAAGATTCATACTTCTAAGAATCCCGTAGATATGCTGACTAAAGTAGTAGCTGGGATCAAGTTCAGTTACTGTTTGGACTTGATCAATGTTGTGAAAACTTGAAGATTGGTTTGAATACTCCACCAACAATGGTTGACAGCAACATCGAAGAAAGTGGCATTCACCAAGGTGGAGATTTGTTGGAATAAATGTGGCTCATGTCCACTTGATAATATTCTTTATACAAGTTGCAACAAGTTGGCTTATCTTTGCAATCAACTTGCTTCTACTAGCAGGTGTGAAGAATTCTTAGCCTATAAATAGGACCTTAGTCTTTAAGTTTTAGACACACCAAAACACACATACAAGCAATCTTGTAGTGTTCTATCTTCCTTTCTTTTGTACTAGTAAGTTTCTAGTTTTGCAATATGTTTCTTTGATCGAGAAATATATAAGAAAGTTTGGTGTTCCATTCTCTTGTTCATTTCATAGTGTCTTAATTTTCAATAAGCTAGTTTGAGGTATACTTGTGTTGAAAGATTCACACTCTTTACCTAGTCGGTGGGATATTATCGCGGTTATTCCACAACATTTAGGACATAACCTATTATTGACAAGGTCATTATATTTTGTTATTTTTTTCTATTATCCATGATGTCTTCACTCTGCTATAATTTTTTATACTTTTTTATTTGTCTGTAAAAGGAAGCCACTGTAATTATAAGATGAGGAATAATGTGTCTTAGTGAAGTATGAACTTATTTTTTGGTGGTTTTTCTGCGACTAAAAGGTATATTTCTGCGTGTATGTGCATATGTATATACATAAATGTAGACATGATCTATCAAATAGCCAATTCAGTCCATATGTTATATTGGTTTATTGTGTTGGGTGTGAAACCGAAAGAAAAATCTATTAAGTTCATTAGCTGTTATAGGTTCCAATCATTTGGATCTGCTGGCCTGTTAGTCAGTACGTAAGTACTGGAAAATGGGACTCTGAGACTATTACTCTTTCATAGCTGTGCATGCCTTGCTCTACACTGAGAGCACGCTTCTCTTTGCTAAAGGGGTTATATGAGGCTGCACTATATAAAGTAAATAGCATAGATGTGTTAAAATATAAATAAAACCCTGCTTTACAGCATAAGTACTTTAGAATCTAAGTCACTAATGTTTATGCACCCGAAGCTTTCATGTGCAAGTAAAGCATATTGAGTGTGAATTAAGCATAAAGGGCTTGAGAAGAAAATTTCAACTTAATTTGAGAAGTTCTCGCATGTGCAAATTCTTGCTACAAAGGAATCATATTAATGACAGCTGTTTGAGTGGCACAAGAAAAAAGTGTCTGTTGTATTTTTACTCACTTTTTAAGAAGAGTAGCAAGGGGATGTCTGAATTAAGCTTACTTGAAAACTCTTGTTTCTTAATATAAAACACAATGAACTAAAAAGAAGTTTATTGACTTATTTGTGAAGATAGTCCTTCTGAAACAGCTGAAGGCTGTTGATTAGCTAATCCAACCACCCTATAACATACATGATACATTTACTCTTTAATCTTTTACCCACGCATTTTAGAAAAGTACGCCACCAATGTAAGAAAACTTTCTTATAGTGCTACTATATTAGCGAGTTTTGAATTTGTAAGTTGTGCTAGTTATGAAATCAAATCATCGACCAGGCGTCTCAAACAAGCGGATGATGAGCCACCTTCTTCAAGTGCCATTCGGAACTTGGCTTTCATTACCATTACTTTGGATCGAACCTCACTATTTGTATCCATCACACCTCTTATTCCCTTCTCAATGTCTGCAGCTGACATCAAACTCTGATCCTTGCTCAATTGGTTATAATCCAAAGAGATCTCAACTGCCAATCCTAATTCTTTAACCAACTCAAATGCATCTAACTATTGCTCCGCGTACATTGGCCATGTGGCAGCTGGGACTGTGTACCAAAGGCTCTTCATTATAGAGTTCCACCTACAGTGGGATATGAACCCCCCAACCGCCACGTTAGCCAACACCTCCGTTTGTGGGACCCAACCAACCACTTTCCCTTTATCAGTTGTACACTCTAGAAACCCGTTTGGTAAGACTTCATTGTAGTCTGTGTATTCACCAGGGAAATTCTTTAAGTCCTCAGTGGGAGGCCGGCGTAGGGACCATCTGATGCGGTATCCTTTGACTTGATCCCTATTGAAATATCACATGGATCTAAAGCATAGGAGCAGGACCGATGACTTTGGTTGACCTTCCAACCATTGCAACACGTCACTGTTTGGTTTAGGTTTTTCAGGTTTTAACATTGGACCCACTGTGTAAACTGGAGCTGTGTTATCATCATAGGAAAGAAGAGCATGAGTTTCTAGCTCTTGAAATGTGTTCACGATTATACCCCTTTCTTCTCTATACCTTCTGGTATAACAATTAAACCTTGTGATCTGAGATTTGTCTAGAAGCAGATGTGGCACACACTTGGAGGAACTGCAGCTGCATAGCTTGGGATCATTAACTCCGTGGTTGAGTTTGCCAAAGCAGATATATCCTGGCCGTGTTCGTCTTGTAGAGTCTGAATATATAATATTATCCAAAGAAAAACAACATTTGATGTGAAGAACATGTATGTAGGAATACCAAATTCTTTACCAACATTAATCATTGGTTTATAGAACATTTCAACAATTAATGCACTGAGCTGGGGAGCTTGATCCTGGGACCCCTCGAACTGACCAGCTACAAGCTCCCTTATGATAGGCCTATGGCCTCAATGACTGCATTAGCCCAGAAGTCAATGGTTGGGCATTCTATAAACAAATCAGGATCGATAGGAGGGCAATGGATGAATTTTATTCGGTCTTTGTCATCATCAGTTAAAGAAGAGTTGAAGGAGTTGGTGTAGTTGATCCCGATTGGATCACGAGGGAGCTCCATGATGAGTATAGTAACGGTGAAATCGATTGACCCAGAGCCTAGCTAGCTCAACAGCCTGACTAGCATGTTCCATAAGTGGCGATGGTATGAAAAACAGTTCAAGTTTCTGTTTTCCGTACTGTTTGATGATTTCTTAGCGGATTTTAGACCATTTTTATAGATCTAAACTTACAAATACTACTAAGACCACCTTAAATTTGTTTGCAATATTAATTATAAGGGTAAATTGCAAAAAATGTCCTTAAAAACTTTGCCAAAAATGCAAATAATGTCCTCTTACAAAAAAATTTGCAATTAGTGTCACTCACGTTTCGACTTTTTGCAAAAATGGCCCATGAGGGGGTTACTGTTCATGCAAATTTGGCTTTTTTGCTAACGCTCGTTAGAAAATCCCGTTAGTCCTCACGTGCGTTGCACGTGAGGGCAATTTCGTCATTTCACCTTCCCGCCTTTGACACACTCCAGCTACCTCCCAGGTACGAACATCGACGAGGACATTTTTTGCAAATAACCAAAGTCTTGTTTAACACATTAACATTAACAAATCACACACACATGAACGTTCCATCTACTTTCAACTGATCAAATCGCACACCCACATAATAATACCATCGATACTTAGCAGGCGTGCAAAATCAAACAACACCCATACCAGGTAACAATATTTACTGATTTTTACTTCATTAAAACGTTATTTGTGTTAACCTTAATCGTTAATGCAGTAATAATGTACAGGAATCAATTTCTTTGCGCTATTGACAATCCTGAACATGTTTTGGATGAGTTTGTAAGTTAACACCATTCTTGACAAACTGTTATTTCTCTAAGAAACTAGTTTAGTATTTAACTGACAATGGTCAAAAATTAATCTTGATATACAAGAACTACATAAGGATTACGTTTTAGGAGGTTCCTATCATAGGAATCGTTATATTTACTTAGTTAACTGTGCGGGGATTAGATGGAGAGTTAGTTTAAGAAGGACCTCCGAAGTAGTGTGTGTTGTTGAGGGAGCAACATGTAATGATTTTGTGATGCATGTTTGGATGTTGCTTACATACATTTTATAGAAGAGGGTGATGATGTGTTTTCTGTAAGTTGCTACAGTGAGTATGGGGAGGAGTTTCATAATTATGAACCCGGGAGTGCTTAATTTTGGAGATGTTTAATGCCTGTGATAGACACATCTCTACTTATTCAGTCGTTGCCGGAAGACTTTCTGGGATATTTGAATGGTCCAACCCCTACTGACTCGGTCGTGGTTACTACTAACACGACTGAGTACAATGTTAGGGTGGACAGTGAACATATCTATGATCGATACGTCCACTCCTTCTTGTATGGGTTTGGTTGGTTGAGACTGGTTCAAGACTTGAATATGAGCCCTGGTCAGTGGATGGTGTTTACTCAGGTTGTCCCGGGGGAGGAATATAATGTGATATTTTTTGAACCTGATGGAGGGGCCATCACAACAGTGGAGACATACAGCACCAACATGACCATGAATGCCCTCTGTCACGAACCACATGCCTATGGTATGTTTTCGTTTATTAACTTTAATTTAATCAAGTATAGATATCTGTGTAACATTTTGGATTATCTGTAACTAATTTTGTATTATTAAATTCAGATTTTGAACCCCGTCGGATGAACTGGATGTGCAACTGGACGTTTCACACTGTCCATGACCAAGAAGATAGGGCATTCTACAGAACGTTGACCGCATGCTTATGGAGAGATGGACGACTTGTAAGTGTCTTGAAACTTTGTTAATTTGTTAAATTGTTACGCTTAACGTTAGTGTGGGTGTTGGTTTATTGATAATTGGAGAGAAAATATTATGGAGGGAAAAAGTTTTGTACTTCACATTAAATGAAAATGGGTACAAATCAGAGTTTATATACAAACTGAAATTCAAAGTCAAAGTAATGGTACACTACAATTTCAATGAGATTACAAACTAAACAACTATCAAACTATAGCAGTTGTAACTTAGTACTAGCAGCACTAAGTTTTCGAGCACTATTTTAGAAGAAAAAGAAAAGAAATGACTGGAAACCGAAAATTTATCATGTGCGTGAGTTTTCTTGAAAAATGAAAGAAAGCAATAAAGAAATGCTAGAAAAATTCCTAACATTTCTCACAAAAAATTTCCCGTCCAAATATGGCCGGATTTGGATGGAAACAAAAGTACACATAAATAACTTTCTTTTCTTTCCATTTTTTTCTCCCATTTACCAATCATTTCTAACCCATATGCAAATTATTTAAAACTCATAGAGTAAATTACACCATTCGTCCCTGTGGTTTGAGTGAAATCCCTAGGCTCGTCCCTCCCTTTTTTTTCTTGCATGATTGATCCCTATGTTGAAACTATTGCACACCATTAGTCCTTATCGCTAACTGTCGTTATCTTCTCCGTTAACTCTAAGTCGTCAAGTGGCAACGTTAGTCCATTAACCAAACGATCGTTTGCAACGTTAGTCCTTTATACTAACAGTCGTTTATAATTAAAGAAAAGTTTGGTTTTCTTATGTAACTCGTCCGTTTTCTTACGTGTTTGTCCGTTTTCGTCCGTTTTAATACGTTTTCTCCCGTTTTGCTACATTTTCGTCTGTTTTCGTCCGTTTTTATTAGTTTTTGCCTGTTTTTACATGTCTTCGTCCGTTTTTATACGTTTTCGTCTGTTTTTACACATTTTTGTCCTTTTTTTTTTACGTTTTAGTTTGTTTTTATACGTTTTCTTATGTTTTCGTCTATTTTTATAGGTTTTCGTCCGTTTTTATATGTGTTCATCCGTTTTTGCACATTTTCGTCCGTTTTTACACGTTTTCGTTCGTTTTTTTTGTGTTCGTCCGTTTTACTTGTTTTTGTCCGTTTTTATACGTTTTTGTCCGTTTTGCACTTTTTGGTCCGTTTTCACAGGTTTTCGCCTGTTTTGTTACGTTTTCTTCCGTTTTTATACGAAAACGTATGAACGACAAACAAAAACATGTAAAAACAGATGAAAACGTATAAAAGCATACGCTTCATAAGAACGACGGACAAAACGTATAAAAACAAACGAAAACGTGTGAAAACGAACGAAAATGTGCAAAACGAACGAGAATGTATAAAAACGGATAAAAACGTACGTAACGAATAAAAACGTAAGGAAAATGGGTGAAAACATATAAAAATAGATGAAAGCGTAGCAAAACGGGCGAAAATGTATAAAAACGGATGAAAGCGTGACAAAACGGGCGAAAACGTATAAAAACGGATGAAATTGTGTAAAAATGGACGAAAATGTGTAAAAATAGACGAAAACGTATAAAAATGGACGAATACCTATAAAAATAGACGAAACCATAAGAAAATGTATGAAAAACGAATTAAAAACGGACGAAAACAGACAAAAACGTAAGAAAACATACGAGTTACATATGAAAACCAAATTTTTATTTAATTATAAACGACTTTTAGTATAAAGGACTAACGTTGCAAACGATCGTTTGGTTAATGGACTAACGGTGCCACTTGACGACTTAGAGCTAACGAAGAAGATAACGACAGTTAGCGATAAGGACGAATGGTGTGCAATAGTTTCAACATAGGGATCAATCATGCAAGAAAAAAAAAAGGAGGGACGAGCCTAGGGATTTCACTCAAACCACAGGGACGAATGGTGTAATTTACTCATAATATGAAACATCAAGGGCCGTAAATGAAATAACACGAAACCCTAAATCAGTATATACCTATATCATCATCTTCTTCTCATAAAAAAACACACACACAAACACACACACGCCGTCATCTCCCCCAAAACCCTAATCCAAAATGAAGTACAACCCACGTGTAACCAGCTCCCGTCGCAAGAACCGCAAGGCCCACTTCACGGCCCCGTCATCAGTCCGTCGTGTCCTGATGTCAGCCCCCTTATCAACCGAGCTCAGATCCAAGTACAACGTCAGGTCCATCCCAGTTCGCAAAGACGACGAGGTGCAGGTGGTTCGTGGGACCTACAAGGGACGTGAAGGGAAAGTGGTGCAGGTGTACCGTAGGAAATGGGTTATTCACATTGAGAGGATTACTAGGGAGAAAGTCAATGGTCAAACTGTTAACGTTGGAGTCAACCCTAGTAAAGTTGTGGTGACTAAGTTGAAGCTTGATAAGGACAGGAAGGATTTGCTTGAGAGGAAGGCCAAGGGTAAAAGTGTTGCTGATAAGGGCAAGGGTGAGAAGTTCACTGCTGAGGAGATTATGCAAGATATTGATTAAGTATTTCTATGTTTTATTTATCATGTTATGGGCTTAGTTTTGTTATGCTGGTTGAAATTTTGGATTTTGGTTTTAAGGATTTGAATGTTTAACGTTTAAGTATTTGGTTTTTGAGATAAAAACATCGTTTATCTTGTTTGTCGTGCTTTTATTGTTTATGTGGGTGTGTTTGATGTTTGTTTTGATGAAATGTTTGACTACGTAAGTGTACAACTATAATTATAAAGTGAAAGCGTTAGTTGCTAGTAAATGATACTAGAAGTAGTATTTTGTTTTGGAGCGTTTAAGAAATTTACAAACACTAGTTGCTTGTCGCCAAACATATTGTGCTGGTTTCTGATTTTAGTTATGGTACTTAGCGGTTTTGATATTGCTGATAAGCAGTTTTTATGTGATTATGTTCATTTGGAGCGTTTTAAGAAAATTACAGACACCAGTTGCTTGTCGCCAAACATATTGTGCTGGTTTCTGATTTAGTTATGGTACTTATTGCGGTTTTGATATTGCTGATAAGCAGAATTACGTGATTATTGTTTTGAGCTAAGATTAAGCAGCTTATTGAAAATGCAATCTCAAAAGACCATATGTTACTAATTTTGATAGTGTTTTTGATTGATGTCTGTTAGGATAATCAATCCAAACTACTGAATTTGATGCGAGCCAGTATGGGTTTTAAGTACCTGATAGTTTGTCTATATAATTGTGTCTGTATGATGAGTTTATGTTAATTCCTAAACTGCAGTGGGACTGTTTGGTATTTGTATTCCTATAGCAGTTCACCTTGTTATAAGATATTAATATGACTGGCCTCCATAGAGAACGTCAAGGCTGGATTAGGCCAACATAGAAGATCGACTAATCCACTATATTAAAAATCAGGTAGCTAAACAAGTTTATAAAACAGAAATCAAAATTGCTGAAGCACTTCCGTAATTTTGCAAAGCCGTAAACCTATAACATGTATGAGAAATTCACAAATTGTCTAGGAAGGTGATTGTATTGCAGTTCAATAGCCACTTGTTCCAGACTTCCAGTGTTCCATTAGTGTTTGATTTTTGAGTTCTCACTCCCAGTTATTTGGCTGTTGCTCATTTCATTACTTGTAGCTTGCTTTCTACACCTTTTGTCCACCAGCGTTTTTACTTTTTAGCAAATGCGGTTCGTTACATTTATTCTTTCAATTCCTTTTGATTTGCTTATGGGTTGCACCGTGCTTGTTTCTTGAGACTTTCTAGTCTCGAAAACCAACAAGGCCAAGAGGTCAAGTAATCTGCCAACCCAGATGTCAGAGTTTTTGATACTTACACCAACAAAGGGCTACAATGAGAGAGTAATGGAAGTCAGTACTCATGTCTCATTATTGTACATTTTTACTTGAATCCAATAATTCAATAATATTTATACTGGTCTTCATTTTTATTGTTTATGTTGTTAAAATCTTAATCAACCAAAAGCCTAGAAGTAGAAAAGCTGAACACCTCTTGTAACAATGGTAATATGGTATCTTGATAGTGCTATGCTAGATGAACTCATGAACATAATCAAATAGTTACAACATGTGACATGTTTAGACGTAAGGAATGACATGGATATATGATGATTAGGAATATTCATATGTCCAAACAACAACGACAATGCCCAATACTGTCACTGCGGGGTAAGGGAAAGAGAATATTGACAATAACTAGTGACATATAAGGTAGACAATTTTGTTACGTTTACATAAATATAAACGAATAGTCAATGTGTTTAGTCTACAAAGACTGCCCTAGAATTCACCAAACAGATTATCAGAAGCTATGGAAAAACAGAATCTAGAGCTATGTTTCATCCCATCCCCGCTTATGGGACATGCTGGTCAGGCTGTTGACTTGTTGAGCTAGCCAGGCTCTTGGTCAATCGATTTCACCATCTCACCATTACTGTACTTGTCATGGAGCTCCCCGGCGACCCAGTCAGTACCAGCTACACCCACTCCATAAGTGATGATGACAATGATCGGATCAAATTCATCCATTTCCCACCTATGGATCCTGATTTGTTTACAGAATGTCCAACTGTTGGATTCCTGGCTGATGCAGTCATTGAAGCCCATAAGCCTATCATAAGGGAGGTTGTAGCTGGTCAGTTCCATGGATCCCAAGATCAAGCTCCTCGGCTCAGTGCATTGGTTATTGACATGTTTTGTACATCAATGACCGATGTTGGGAAGGAGTTTGGTGTCCCTACCTACGTGTTCTTCCCTTCAAACGCTGCTTTTCTTGGCATTATGTTATATTTTCAAACTCTTCATGACGAATACGGTCAGGATATATCTGAATTGGCAAATTCAATGACGGAGTTAATAATACCAAGCTATGCAGCTCCAATTCCTCTAAGTGTGCTGCCACATGTGCTTTTGGATAAGAACACATGGTTCAAAAGGTTTATTCGCTATCCGCGAAAGTATAGAGAAGCCAAGGGTATAATTGTAAACACGTTTCAAGAGCTAGAAACTCATGCTCTTAATTCCTATGATGATAACACACCTCCTGTTTACCCGGTGGGTCCCATGCTAAAACCTGAAAGACCAACACCAAAGAATGACTTGTTGCAATGGTTGGAAGGTCAACCATAGTCATCGGTCCTGCTCCTATGCTTTGGATCTAGGGGATATTTCAATAGGGAACAAGTGAGAGAAATAGCCATCGCTTTAGAAAGGAGCGGATACGAGTTTATATGGTCCCTACGCCGACCTCCCTCGGATGATTTAAAAGGTTTCCCCATAGAATACATAGAGTATAATGAAGTCTTACCAGACGGGTTTCTAGAGCGTACTACTGGCAAGGGGAAAGTGGTTGGTTGGGTCCCACAGACGGAAGTCTTGGCTCATGTCGCAATTGGGGGGTTTGTATCCCACTGTGTGTGGAACTCCGTATTAGAGAGCCTATGGTATGGAGTTCCAATTGCCACTTGGCCTATATACGCTGAGCAACAGTTAGATGCATTTCAGTTGGTTAAGGAATTAGGATTGGCAGTTGAGATCTCTCTGGTTATAACCAATTGAGCAAGGATCAAGGTTTGGTGTCAATTTATGTATGGTACTATACGGAGTACAATTGCTTCTGCGTTTCTACAAGAGTTGAATGGTGCAACTCTTATTCTCATAATGGATTTTTCTAGCTCAGGTTAGTGCTTGCTGCAATTATTATTTAGGAGATTAAAGGGATCAATAAATTAGAAGGAATAATGCAAAGGCATCTCTCATCTTATATATTTGGCAAAGTGCATATACATTTATCTTTCAATCAAATGTTATTTGAAATTGAAAATGATTTAATCCAGACAAAGGTGTAAAAGTAGAAAACTTGCACCTGTAACAATATATGGTACCTTGATAATGCATTATTAGATGAACAAAGTGAAAATTCAACAACAATAACGAAATTAATAGAGGCAACAAACACAAACTAACAGCAACAGTTTCACGCAAAAACCTTAGGGAACCAAGTACATTACAGCAGCAAAGTAATTAAACTCACATCGGAACTGTCCAAGTCCTTGATGATTTCTAACTTGATTGTACCATTCAAAATCCCGATAATCGGAACAAAATATGGATAGGATGATTAAAAATATTGAAATTGTTTTTCGCATGAAAATATTTAATGTCAAGACAACTAAGTGCAGGACCCAGCTCAGGGATGCATAAAACATATGGTATTATAATATTTGCAAACAAATTTAAGGTGGTCCTTCTATGACTGGCCTCCATATAGAGCATCAAATCTGGATTAGACTAACATAGAAGATCGACAAATCCACTATATTGATAATCAGGTAGCTAAACAAAATAATGAAAACAGAAATTAAAAGCACTGAAGCACTTGCCTAATTTTGCAAAGCCGCGAACCTACAACATGTATGAGAAATACACAAATTGTCTAGGAAGGTGATTGTATTGCAGTTCAATTGCCACTTGTTCCAGACTTGCAGTGTTCCATTAGTGTTTGATTTTTGAGTTGTCACTCCCACTTATTTGGCTCTTGCTCATTTCATTACTGGTCTTCATTTTTATTGTTTATGTTGTTAAAATCTTAATCAACCAAAGGCGTAGAAGTAGAAAAGCTGAAAAACACTGCTAGTAACAATGGGATCTTGATAGTGCTATGATAGATGAACTCATGAACATAATCCAATACTATCAACATTAACCAGAAACAACGGTTTGAAATGGTTACAGCATTACCAAAGTAATAAAACCCCCCATGTGACACGTTTAGACGTAAGGAATGACATATGGATTGATACGTCCAAACAACAACGACAATGCCCAAGACTGTCATTGCGGGGTACGGGAAAGAGAACATTGAAAATAATTAGGGACATATATATCCCCACCCAGAGGGTATATACGAATAGTCAATGTCAGATTCCTTAGCAAAGGTGCCCATCTCTGGCATGCGTGAATTGTAAACAAATACACATGGTATTATTAATATTGCAAACTGCTAGCAGTAACCATTGTGTTTAGTCTATAAAGACTGCCCCAGAATTCATCAACAGATAATCAAAAGCTATGGAAAAACAGAAAGTAGAGCTATTTTTCATCCCATCCCCGCTTATGGGACATGCTGGTCAGGCTCTTGAGCTAGCCAGGCTCTTGGTCAATCGATTTCACCATCTTTCCATTACTGTACTTGTCATGGAGCTCCCCGGCGACCCAGTTGGCACCAGCTACATCCACTCCATAAGTGATGATGACAATGATCGGATCAAATTCATCCATTTCCCACCTATGGATCCTGATTTGTTTACTGAATATCCAACTGTCGGCTTCCGGGTTGAAGCAGTCATTGAGGCCCATAGGCCTATCATAAGGGAGCTTGTAGCTGGTCAGTTCCAGGGGTCCCAGGATCAAGCTCCCCGGCTCAGTGCATTAGTTGTTGACCTGTTCTGTACACCAATGATTGATGTTGGTAAAGAATTTGGTGTTCCTACATACGTCTTCTTCCCATCAAATGCTGCTTTTCTTGGGATAATATTATATATTCAGACTCTACATGACGAACACGGTCAGGATATATCTGAGTTGGCAAACTCAAGCACAGAGTTAATGATCCCAAGCTATGCAGCTGCAGTTCCTCCAAGTGTGCTGCCACATCATCTTCTGGACAAATCTCAGATCACAAGGTTTAATCGTTATACCAGAAGGTATAGAGAAGCCAAGGGTATAATCTTGAACACCTTTCAAGAGCTAGAAACTCATGCTCTTCTTTCCTATGATGATAACACACCTCCTGTTTACACAGTGGGTCCCTTGCTAAAACCTGAAAAACCTACACAAAACAGTGACGTGTTGCAATGGTTGGAAGGTCAACCAAAGTCATCGGTCCTGCTCCTATGCTTTGGATCCAAGGGATATTTCAATAGGGAACAAGTCAAAGAAATAGCAATTGCTGTAGAAAAGAGTGAATACCGCTTCATATGGTCCCTACGCCGGCCTCCCACTGAGGACATAAAGAATCTCCCGGGTGAATACACAGACTACAATGAAGTCTTACCAGACGGGTTTCTAGAGCGTACAGCTGATAAGGGGAAAGTGGTTGGTTGGGTCCCACAAACGGAATTGCTGGCTAACATGGCTGTTGGGGGGTTCATATCCCACTGTGGATGGAACTCTGTACTGGAAAGCCTTTGGTACGGAGTCCCAATTGCCACGTGGCCAATGTACGCGGAGCAACAGTTAAATGCATTTCAGTTGGTTAAAGAATTAGGATTGGCAGTTGAGATCTCTTTGGATTATAGCCAATTGAGCAAGGATCAGAGTTTAGTGTCAGCTGCAGACATTGAGAAGGGAATAAGAGAGGTGATGGATACAAATAGTGAGGTTCGATCCAAAGTAATGGAAATGAAAGCCAAGGGCCGAATGGCTCTTGAAGAAGGTGGCTCATCATCCGCTTGTTTGAGATGCCTGGTCGATGATTTGATTTCGTAACTAGCTCAACTTACAAATTCAAAACCCGCTAATATAACAGCACTATAAGAAAGTTCTCGTGTTTTGTGACGTACTTTTCTAAAACGCGTGGGCAAAGAGTAATGTATCATGTATGTTATGGGGTGTTTGGAATGGCTAATCAACAGCCTTGAGCTGTTTCAGAAAGACTTTTTACACAAATAAGTCAATAAACTTCTTTTTAGCTCATTGTATTTTACAATAAGCAACAAGCTTTTAAAATTATTAGCCGAATATATTATTGTTGGCAGAATAGAATCTGTTTAATTGTTCCCGGAACCACTTTCTGATTAATCTGAGTTTGGATCCTCGCGAAGTTTGGTACCTTGAGCAACTGGCTGCACGTGTAGTGTAGTAGTTGAGGGCATGGATCCCCAATAACCAAGTTTTCTTCCGAAAACCAAACACCCTGCTCCCGAGGGCGCTTACCAGTTGCTGCTTCTGCTGCTTAACGTTTATGCTTTGCTTCCTCGATTCTCCTAATCACCTCTGGTGGGGCAATAAGTGTATTCTCAAGAATTCATTTGAAAAGCCTACTATATTTAGATCTTCAATTTGAATAGGTGTTGGTGGTCGATGTCCTTCTGCTTCCATTCCCGAATTCATTATCTAGGTTAATTTTGCATCTCTAACCAACCAACAAAAATGTTTTATATTTGTTGTGTAATCGTAAAAAAAAAAAAAAAAAAAAAAAAAAAAAAAAAAAAAAAAAAAAAAAAAAAAAAAAAAAAAAAAAAAAAAAAAAAAAAACCAGCAGTGATCGCCTAGCTTCTCGTTAAGCTTATCATGTTTTGAGAATACATTTAGCTTTTCAAATAAGCTTAATCCAAACATCCCCTTGCTACTCTTCTATAAAGGTGAGTTAAAATACAACGGACATTTTTTCGTGTGCCACTAAAACGACATTCACTAATATCGTTCCCTCGTAACAAACATCTGTACATGCGAGATCCTCACAAATAAGGTTGAAATTTTCTTCTTAAGTTTAAAGCTTAATTCACACTCGTTATGCTTTACTTGCACATGAAAGCTTAGGGGGTGCATAACCATTACTGACTCAAGTTTCTAAAGTACTTAAGCCCAGTAAAGCAGGGTCATTCATATTTTGTCACATCTAAAGTACTTAACCCTTTTAGCAAACAGAGTCTCATGTAAAATAACATATAGATAAAGATTAGTAATTAAAAAGTAGTAACACGTACTTAACGTGATATATTTAGGCTATGTTTGGCAAAAGTAGCAGTGAGCAGTAGCAGTGAGCTGTGAGCAGTAGCCAAAAAAGCTCACAGCTTCATAAAGAAGCATTGGGAAAATGAGCTTTCCTAAAAAATAGCAAAGCCCACAGCTCGCATGCCAAACGAACACTAAAAATCAAAAAGCTCATTGTTCACCGCTCATTGCCCAAAAAAGCTCCAAAAAGCTTTGTGCCAAACATAGCCTTAAAGTCTGGATCCGTAAATGAAGGAGTCCAGATTAGCATCATTTAGGATATTAAGATGTAAGCAAATACAGGTGGTATTATAATATTTGGCGAGAGTTAAAATAATATGAGAAGAACAATAAATGAGAAAGATGAAAGATATTATTCTTTAGTGTGTGTGACCATGGTGTTTAGAGGCCTGGTTATGGTCAAACAAGTCCCACGCCAAGCCTAGCGCCAAGCCCATGTGACCNCGTAACAAACATCTGTACATGCGAGATCCTCACAAATAAGGTTGAAATTTTCTTCTTAAGTTTAAAGCTTAATTCACACTCATTATGCTTTACTTGCACATGAAAGCTTAGGGGGTGCATAACCATTACTGACTCAAGTTTCTAAAGTACTTAAGCCCAGTAAAGCAGGGTCATTCATATTTTGTCACATCTAAAGTACTTAACCCTTTTAGCAAACAGAGAGTCATGTAAAATAACATTATAAGTTTATATTAAAACCCGTTCAGACGACGACGTTTTGATGGCTATTTTCCCGCCAAAATTACGGCCCAGCTTCTTAGCCTTTTTTTCTTGGCCCGTGTGATCCAAAAATGATCCAAAAGCTTATTAGATAAGTATAGCCAGACACTGGAAGTTTCCAGCAACCACACATATCAAACCTGTGGCTGGTATTGTTGGCGGTGAGGTGATGAAGAAGATGGGGAAGAATGATGAGCTTCAAGATCGATTACTTCCATCTGATAGTTGCGGCTGGAAAAAGGGATCCTGTGGTGGTGATGACGGATTGCAGATTTAAGTAAGATTGAGGGTTTCGCTAATTTAGGGTTTCTTTACAAATTGTTGGACTTTTTATAAACTTTATGTTTACTATTATATGANGTTGGCGGTGAGGTGATGAAGAAGATGGGGAAGAATGATGAGCTTCAAGATCGATTACTTCCATCTGATAGTTGCGGCTGGAAAAAGGGATCCTGTGGTGGTGATGACGGATTGCAGATTTAAGTAAGATTGAGGGTTTCGCTAATTTAGGGTTTCTTTACAAATTGTTGGACTTTTTATAAACTTTATGTTTACTATTATATGATTGGTATCATCTTTAATTCTTCAATTCTTTGTAAGGGTTTTTATTATTTTTTTCCCGCTATAAGATTCAATTTAGGGTTTGATTTTTTGGGGGTTTTCTTTGTACAAGTTGACTGGCTTAAGGTCTGAGTTGCTGCGATGGATTGTTAGTTACAATTTTTTAAATTTTTCCAGGTAACTTTTTATGTTAATTTTCCAGTGGTTTTCGGATTTTTTTATATGTTGTAAATTTGATATATTAAGTATATGTTATAAAAAGGATTTTTTTTAAATTGTTTTTTTACTGTAAAATGATGAAAAAAAATTATGTTAGTGAGTGTTTAGATTAGCTTACTTCTTGGTTTAGTAAACGGAAATTCTATTTGGAATAAGCAGTTGCCTATGGAAAATTGTTGAAACCCAGCCTGCTTATTCGAATCATACAATAGCACTTATATGGGATTAAACACTTATATGGGGTTTTGCGGTTTATTTCTAACATGGCAAAAAGCAACTACATGATTTGAATGTAGTTGCTTAATCCATTTGAATGTGGTTGAATGTAGTTGCTTAATGCCATATAAGTGCTATTGTATGATTTGAAAGTGGCCCGAAAACAGAGGCTGAATTTGACATTGTGGTTGGAGCTCACTACAGTGAAACTCAAAGGATTAGCAGGCTGTACCCGTGTTACATAGCACTTCAATTGGCGTTGCTATTTATTTATGGGGAACAAGGGTATCACACAGGGCTTCGTTTGCTAGACGTTGATGGAACAGACCCCGAGGGAGAGAAAAGAATGTCTATGAATGCGTATTATGCATACCAAAGTTAGTATTTTTATACACTCTATGCAGTGGCTATTGTCTTTTATCGGATATTATGATGTGTATAATTTGGTCACTCTAATTTTGTTATTGTGTATTGTTACACAGGCCCACCAAACGAGTACAAAGCATTTGATCAACGTAATCGGACATGCTTGCACTGCTGTGCCATTTTAGAGAAAGCTTGCAGCCCGTTTTGCATCCAGCTGTTGTTGACGCATTGATAAGGTTTCTTGACAGCAATAATGTGCTGGTCCAGCTGTTCAGGACAGCGAGAGATAAGCTCCAACAACATGGTGTCCCCGAATTAAAATTAGATTCTTTAGTGTCGGAACGGCTTCACAATATGAGCTACCAAAAGCAGACAATATTGGTGCCATTGTGTTTGATGACACTTCCGAAACAAGAACTGATTTTGATATTATATTGGAAGCTCACTCAGGAGAACCGCAGCGGATAAACAAGGTACACGCTATTTACATGTCCGCTCAGTTCCCACTACTCTTTCTATACCACGAACATGGATACCATATTGATCTTATGTACATTAGTGTTGAAGGTTTGTCCATGCAGAGGGGTAAGCGATGTCCATGCAAGCATTCAATTCCTACCAATTGCACGATAGGTTACGGTGGATTTTCTTTGGAACTAGGTAAAGAAAGTATACCACCTAAACAAAATCACATGATACAAACTTATTAATAAATATCTTCATTATAGGTATGCATGAACAACCAAACACGCTTTCTTCCACATCAAATGGCAACATCAACCGCAAATGTTTAGTTCAGCTAGGTTATTTAATTACTTATTTGCAATATAATTTAGAAGATGCCTTATGATCACAGTTGCCAAGTACTATCTGCTCCTGCCTTTTATACTTAGTTACTTAACTTATGCGTTTGTGTATTTGCCCAGCCCATCCGTTGGATGTAAATGGAACACCACAAAATGCAGCTGATAGTTCACATGCTCCTAATCATTGTACACGATCGTCGGCTATAGGTAAGTGGATCAGCGATCCTTATCTCCTTTCAATTAATACATTCTTTAGATATTTCCCGACCTAGGATATAAGTATGCTATAGTAGTCAGGAAGTTGGCGATTCTTGAATGACGATATTACTCTGGGTTCCACTATGTTGTGTTAGGATAGCGGATTAGCGCCACATGTAATGGAACATAATTTTTAGGTCCCAAATCGTGTTAACTCTGATTGTTGGAATAATTATACTAAAATCACATTAGATTGATCAAATCAGCTCAGCTGCAAACACAAGGTTTTTTTCGGTGAACACATCTGTAGTAAAGGTTGAAAAACCCATCGTGATATATGGATGACTACAAGAAAATACTTAAGTCCCGATGTCTTTAAAGGTGCAATGACAACATCTTAATACAATGGAGATCGTGTAAATAAATATCTACTCTATGTGTCTTATCCTCTTTAAGTGACTCTTTGCAAGTTTTTTCTACAGTCTACGTTGGTCAATCCTTAATGAAAATGGCCATCCAATCATCGATATTGAAACCCTTAAGGTAAACCACAATATGACGTATTTAATAACGAGATTCTTTCCTACTTTTGATACAATTTCAAGGTTGAGCGAACTTCAACAACCATAACTACATGTACTGATAGCAAATGATATGGTATTTTTCAACCTACAAATTTACAGTCTTTAAGGATTTGTTTCGTATCCGTTGAATTTTTCGGGCCCTCTATAGCTTGCGATTGCCGTTCATGCACAGGGGTGTGACAAGTTTATTGGACAACGGAAAATGAGGTAATACGTATGTTATTAACGTTCATTAAACTTGCATTACAAAAACTTAATTTGTGTTTATAGTTATACTAATTCTTATTTTATTAGATGGACAGGGCCCTTAATATGATATGGAATTCAGCATCGATGAAGACGAAATTAGCTATCTTAAACAAGGGCAAAGCATCTGCTGGCGGACCAGTTGCATATGAAGAAATGCAGATGGAAAAACTAATACTAGAATCCAAAAGACTAAAACAAGAAGCAACATAGAATTCGAAGGTAGTAATGTTGTAATATTAGATCGTTTGGGTATAGTCAAACTGATTCTTATTATTTATGAATCATATCATCAAATTTGGAATCCCATTTTACTTTTCAAATCTTATAAGTATTTCATAGAAACGCCCGCAGTTTATCAATAGTTTGTACTAATTTTGATTCTATAAAACAAATCTATTTGTTTTAAGTATACGAGTAACCTTTCTATTTGTTTCTCATAATATACCCATGTTGACTTCAATTTGCAGTGGCTATTAGAGGGACTGGCAGAAAAAGAAATGGTGCAGTTGTAAACTTGGGATCTTATTATCTCATCGCAGTCATTGGCCTTCATTTGGTCATTTTATTTGCACCGGGTGAGTACTTTATTTAGTTCATTTTTAGCTCTTAAAACAATCCTACATGCCACATGTGATCTATGAAGAGATGCGGTTATATGCAGCAACTGTTGTTATCGATGCACCAACTGAACCGGTCTTGAAACACAAGTAAGGTTCTCTTTTAAATAATTTCAGTCAAATTTATTTATAGGATTTGAGTGTATAATTAAATGCTTAAAAAATCTTATTCTTGCGGTTCTCAACTGCAGTCTGAACCTACAGCTGAAGCAGATCTGTCAACAGAACCCGAACGCGAAGAAGTAAGATCGGTGGTCCTTCGACTACTTTATATTAGCCATGATTTATTTATTTAGTTGTCTACCTGGATTATACTTATTGAATTTACTTTATGCAGTGATGTCTAACTTTTAGTCTCTAGAAAAGCTTGGAGTCGATAGGCGGTATTTTCACGATAGAAACAATGCCCCTATGGTAAAATGTTAGAGGTAGCTATAGCTTTATTACTTATTAACCATGTTTTCATATATTCATTAACTTTATCCATATGACGAATTTTGCCACATTTTCAATATGGTTAACATTTTTATTATCTTTCCTAAATGCCACTAAGATTATATCAGTTAATTATCGGTATTAACAATTTCTTAAATTTTGCACGCAAGTACTCTTTCTACCCGACCTATTTGACAGTCTGGCCGTAGTTATAGTTATTTAGGTGGTAAGCCAATAGTATCCCGGGAAAAGAAATCTAAACTACAGCGTTGTCATTTTAACTTGGGCTACTATAGTTGATTATTGTCCTGATAACATTAATCTGCAATATTATTGCTGTATGCTAATGATGTAGCTTTCTTGATCCTTTTACAGACAATGTTTATAGAGCTTAGGGGATTCGACAGTCAATACGAAAGGATGGTGTACGTCACAGTTCTGTTGTAATGTAAGCAGCACTTTCTTTATTATTGTATATCATGGATTAAGAGGAACACAAGGAAGGATAAGTTACTTGAACAATAAGAGCAACACATGGAAGATTATTGTTCCCACATAAACTATGCGCTAAATCTGTTCCTATATTTGTTTGATATTGCAGAGGCAGTCGAGAAGTATTTGGGCATGGTGTGTTTTTTTCTTTTAAAAAAGAAGTGGATTCAGGTCTCGAATGGCGGAAACATGGATCTGAACATGTCCTATGTACTGTTACCCATACATTTCATTTCATCAGGTGATTTTTCTATTTACTTTCATTTCTTTACTCAGTGAAAAGATACAATTTTTAGCTAATATTAGTATTTCAACACATTCAGTATGCAATTGTACCAACGGAGTTATTGAAAGACACAGAAGAAGCAGCAGAAACGACAACTGTAATATGTTATGTACATTGCGTCCAACATCTACACAATGGGTAGTACAGTATGTATGATGCCAGTAGGCTCAAAACAACGAGCTTCCCCAAACTGACACAGTGCGTAGTATGTATAAACATGTAAAGCATGTTAATGAATTCCTGTGTTTACGTACCAGAATACAATAGATAGGAAAGCTGTATTTTAAGGGAAATGAGTCAGTGTTATATACCCGCAACAAAAAAACAACCCAAAAAAACAGGCCCGCCGGCAACGCGGCGGATTATTGCCATTCTCGTATAGATAAAGATTAGTAATTAAAAAGTAGTAACACGTACTTAACGTGATATATTTAGGCTATGTTTGGCAAAAGTAGCAGTGAGCAGTAGCAGTGAGCTGTGAGCAGTAGCCAAAAAAGCTCACAGCTTCATAAAGAAGCATTGGGAAAATGAGCTTTCCTAAAAAATAGCAAAGCCCACAGCTCTCATGCCAAACGAACACTAAAAATTAAAAAGCTCATTGTTCACCGCTCATTGCCCAAAAAAGCTCCAAAAAGCTTTGTGCCAAACATAGCCTTAAAGTCTGGATCCGTAAATGAAGGAGTCCAGATTAGCATCATTTAGGATATTAAGATGTAAGCAAATACAGGTGGTATTATAATATTTGGCGAGAGTTAAAATAATATGAGAAGAACAATAAAAATGAGAAAGATGAAAGATATTATTCTTTAGTGTGTGTGACCATGGTGTTTAGAGGCCTGGTTATGGTCAAACAAGTCCCACGCCAAGCCTAGCGCCAAGCCCATGTAACCACACCGTACCCTCTAGGCGCCATCCCATGAGTGAACCATTATTTTTGGCTTGTGCCAAATGAAGAAAAATGTTTGTGTGTGTGTGTGTGTGTTTAGTGTATGAAGAGTGCATGTCTATTTGTGTGTGAAGTGTGAGTTTTAGTGTATATGAAGCAATATGTTTAAGATGAAGTTTTAATTTTTTATTTTATTTTGGTAATTTAAAAATATATAATTTGTATTTTATTTTAATAAATGAATAATTAGTTGTTTTGAAAAAAATAAATAAAATAAAGAGTTAATTACCAAAATAAGCCAAAAGTTGTGTGTGGTCCAAGCTTTGGTCACGTTTTCATCCCTCTTTGCATTTTGGTCATGCTCAACTGCTCGACTCTAGCCTTTTTATGACATGTGTCTGGTGCAAGTACAAGGTTAGATGCAGGGACGGAGGCATGAACAAATATGACCGGTTGCACAATTTTTTGAACCGTAAAATAAAGTTAAAAAATGAATTAAAACGAAGATTTCATTAAAACGATAAACAAATGAACATATAACCTTCTGTTTTATTTGTAAGTATGCTAACTAAATGAGACTAAAAACACATTTCGATGGACCGGAGTTATTTAAGATGCATTTAAAAAAAATAGATGTTTATTTTTATTTTTTAAATTAACACTACATCGAAAAAATCTATAAGGTGTTTCGGGCACCCACGATACCCCACCTTGCTCCGTCCCGAGTTAGATGTAGATATTTTATTGTTTTATTTTAAAATTATAAATATACCCTTATTTTCTATTACTTATAGTACATTTTAATTTAGTTGTACCTAACTCTTACATACCTCACCACTTTACCAACCAGTCCATCACCATTCACCAACCCAAAAACTTCATGAACAAATCATAACACACTATGGAAAAACAGAAACTAGAGCTGTTTTTCATCCCGACCCCACTTATGGGTCATGCTGGTCAGCCTGTTGAGCTAGCCAGGCTCTTAGTCAATAGATTTCACCACATCACCGTTACTGTACTTGTCATGAAGCTCCCTGGTGATCTAGTCGGTAACAATTACACCAACACCCTCACTTCTTCTTCAACTGGTGGGGATGACCATGAACGAATCAAATTCATTCATTTCCCAACTATGGATCCTGAACTATTTGCAGAATGCCCATCTGTCGGCTTCCGAGCTGAGGCAGTCATTGAGCGCCACAAGCCTATTGTAAAGGAACTTGTCGCAGACAGGTTCAATAGTTCGGACTCAAGTAGTCGGCTTTGTGCATTGGTTGTTGACATGTTCGGTACAACAATGATTGATGTTGGTAAGGAATTTGGTGTCCCTACATACGTGTTCTTCACCTCTAGTGCTGCGTTTCTTGGGATTATGTTTTATTTTCAGACCCTTCATGATGAACATGGTCAGGAGATATCTGAATTAGCAGACTCGACCACTGAGTTGATGATCCCAAGCTATGCAGCTCCAGTTCCTCCAAGTGTGCTGCCATATGTGCTTATGGACAAGTCTCAGTTCGAAAGGTTTAATCGCCATAGCAGAAAGTATAGAGAAGCCAAGGGTATAATCGTCAACACATTTCAAGAGCTAGAAACTCACGCTCTTCTTTCCTATGATGATAAAACACCTCCTGTTTACACCGTTGGTCCCATGATAAAACCCGAAAAATCTAGTACTAGTACTACTGACAGTGAGGTATTATTGCAGTGGCTGGAAGGCCAACCAGACTCATCGGTCGTGTTGTTATGCTTTGGATCCAGGGGATGTTTTAATGTGGAACAAGTGAGACAAATAGCAATTGCTATAGAGAATAGCGGACACCGCTTCATATGGTCCCTACGCTGCCCTCCCTCTGAGTCTGAGGGCAGAAAAGGGTTCCCGGGCGAATACACAGACTACAATGAAGTCTTGCCAGATGGATTTCTAAGACGTACAGCTGGCAAGGGGAAAGTTGTTGGTTGGGTCCCACAGACGGAAATCTTGAATCATGTGGCAATTGGGGGGTTTGTATCCCATTGTGGGTGGAACTCCGTGTTGGAGAGCGTTTGGTTTGGAGTTCCCATTGCCACATGGCCCATATACGCTGAGCAACAGTTAGACGCGTTTCAATTGGTTAAAGAATTAGGATTGGCAGTTGCGGTCTCATTGGATTATAACCAACTAAACAAGGATCAGAGTTTGGTGTTAGCTCATGACATTGAAAAAGGAATAAGAGATGTGATGGATACAAATAGCGAGGTTCGAGCCAGAGTAATGGAAATGAAAGCCAAGAGCCGAATGGCACTTGAAGAAGGTGGCTCGTCATCCACTTGTTTGAGACGCCTAGTCGATGATTTGAATTTATGTACCTAGCTCAACTTACAAATTCAAGACCCGCTAATATAACAGCACTATAAGAAAGTTTTCTTGTTTTATGACGTACTTTTATGTAACGCGTGGGTAAAGAGTAATGTATCATGTATGTTTGAGACGCCTAGTCGATGATTTGATTTCATGTAACTAGCTCAACTTACAAATTTAAATCCGCTAGTTAAACAAACTATATAAGAAAGTTGTTTTCTTTTTTCTTTTTTGTTTCTGACATACTTTTCTAATACCACCGGTAAACAGAAAGTATTTTATGGAGTGCTTGGATTAGCTTATGAAAGAATCATACGGTCTCAAAGTTATTATTCCAATATTGTGATAGAGTAACTATTATAATTGATTGAATTATTGGAGTATATGAAATACCGATAAGGACAATATGTCCAACTGTCTAAGTAGTAAGACGTTGTATCCGTAATAACTGGAAATGCACTAATAATGTATCCGTAAAGGAGACATGCGCACTTATTTGGGTCCAATGTATCCGTAAATTGATGGGTTTTTTCAAAAAGCGTTGCACGAGCATCAATGAGTCAGTTACGACCTAATGTAACATGGCTCAGCTTTTTTTATGTTTTACATACTCGTATATGAATTTGAACAAGGTGTGGGCGCCCGCCGCGTTATGGCGGGTTCTTTTTATGTCAATTCTGATTCAGCCCGTGTGTCGCTCGTATATTTATTGATTGAATAGGGGCATACTGATCAATGTGATATGTATATAGTTTATTACTCCCTCCGTCCCTAAATAAGTGTCCACTATTGACTTTTAAAGTCTTCCTTTTTTAACTTTGATCTTAAATTATTTTATTTGTGTTATGTAATACTTGATGCAAAATATATGAATGAATTTGGTTTTAAATATGTTTTCATTTGTATAATTTTCATCAAGTATTAAATAACACAAATGAAATAATTTATGGTCAAACTTGAGAAAAGAAGACTTTGAAAGTCAATGGTGGACATTTATTTAGGGACGGAGGTAGTATATAAAAAAGTCGTAAAAAAATAAAATTTCAGGGTAGTTTACGCAATTTGTTAATATGTATAAAATTTCAACGATTTTTTATAAAATTATACGTGTGTCGAAAGTATATCAATATTAGGCTCTTTTTGTTCGTCATCAGTAGAACTTTTCAGAGATATATTTTTTTTAACAAAATCGTTTGATATGTGTCAGATATTTGATATATAAAGTTTGTTATATAAAAAAGTCGTAAATAACAAAAAGTTCAGGGTAATTTTTTTAAGTTGTTACATAATGTTGGGGTATTGTGTAAATACATGGCCAATATTTTATTGGATTCACTGTCGCAAACTGTACCGTGTAATTTTTTTATTATTTCTTTGCATTGTACATTCGAATATTATATAAGCAGGCCGGATTTTTTTTTTATTATATTACTATAGCAATATTTTATAGAGGGACCAATAGGGGCGGACCTGAATACAGTTAATTAATATTATATTCATGTTTACGAATATTATCCCTATATACTAATCCTTGGGCTTTCTAGCCCATTTTTTTTGCCACCCGCTCCATTCAAACCCATATAGCAATTTGGTGTTTACTCACCCGACCCGCCCTATTCACGTTAACTCACATGTTTTCCCTTTCTTTAAGATCCGATTGGGTGCTGCTCCGACAAGTAAACCACCGGCGCGATTTGATCTGATCCGATGGGTTTTGTGACAACTACAGTTGCCTGTGAGGGGGTGAATAGAGAAAGGAACAGTGATATTATTATTTTATTCGTTTTGTGGCTGTTGTTGAGCCAAATGTTGCATACATTGTNTTTTTTAATTTGGATGGGAGGGTTGTACATTGTGCTTAACTACTTGTAATTTTGGTGTAGGGGGTGTTTTTAATGCTATTAATGTATAATTCTAAGGATTTTGGTCTGAATTTCGATTCATGCTTGTTTTTGTTGTACACAATGCTTTGCTTGTTGTAATTATGAAAATTTCTTGCTTTAAAGTGTTGTAAACCTTGCATCCTTTTTTGTACATCTTAATTTTTTGGAGAGAGAGTCATTCCTCCATTATAGGTAGTATAGATAACTTGTACACACTTCTGGTCGTGATATGTGAAAATCCGATGTAAGTATATTATCACAAATGGCTGTATTTGGATCGTATTTTCAATTTTGTCTCTTTTATAGTGCAAACTGTTTACCTTTTTGCGCTCCATTATTAATTTGCTTATATTTTGCTTTTTTCAAATAGTTGGCGCCCTCGTCAGATGTGGAACTAGTAGGGTGACTAGTGGGTGCTGAGCCACCCCTAATCAGCTCACTTTATTCACAAGTTATATATCTCATAAGCTAAGTTCTTAATAATATTTGCAATTAGCCCCCCTTATTCCCATTGCAAAATTTACTTATCAAGTTATTGTTTTCAAATTTAGCTTAGTTCCTAATTATTGTGGTGTTAAGTTGAATCATAAGTTAAAAAATATTGATTCTTTAATGTAGCAATATTTCTTTTTATAATTTTTATGTTAAGTTCGGCTCCCTTAACTTCAAATCCTGGCTCCGCCTCTGACGCTCGCCTTGGTGTTCTAAACCTTTATTTTGCGTGCCACTCTTTTTAATTTTTTGCTAAACAAATGAGGAAGTGACATGTATACATGGAGCGCAAGTATTTAGTCTGTGCCAATTGTGCTTCATATTTGATTTGGAACCTTATGAATTCTATCATAAAAACCGAGAAAGTGACATGTATTTGGAGAGCAAAATTTTACTATATATGTGCCCCAATGGGTATTTAAGCACTAGGTATAGCAATGAGAAAGAGTTCACCAATGGGAGGTGATTTGTACACCATTTTTTTTAGCCATCCACCACTAAATCATGCATAGCAGTGTTGTACTGTGTGCATCACTGGTGTAATTTAGTGGTGGATGGCTAAAAAAAATGGTGTACAAATCACTTCCCTTCACCAATCCTACATGACATGCTTTTCATGCTCTTCATGCCTCTTCACTGCACCGCCCCCCCTCTTCATGCCTCTTCGTTTTCTTCTTCTTTGTCTGCACGGTGAACCAATTTTTTATTTTTTATTTATTTATTTATTTTTTTTTGGGAGTGGGAAAAGAATAAAGGTGTAAGTAGTAGACCCTAAATGAGTAAGTCGAGGTTAGTTGTTGGTGAGGAGGGGGTTAGTTGTGAAGAGGTGTTGGGGTGATATGACACCAGTGAGGCCCAAACGAATAGCTTGAGCTCTTCACTACACCTAATGCGTTTATAATTACGCTTCACATTTAATTTAGTAGCTTATAAGAAAATGACAAGTGTATTTGCTACGGTTTGTTTGATAACCGTACTAAATGATATTTTCGAAAATCTCTAATTTTTAACATAAAAAGGTTAGTTAAAAGATTATAAAGACACGCATCAATTTTTTTATTATCATTATACTAAAAAAAGTGCCAATTCATATATTATACTTATATACTATCCGTTGGGCTTTTCTAGCCCGTTTTTTTTTCCACCCGCTCCATTCAAACCCATATACCAATTTGGTGTTTACTCACCCGACCCGCCCAATTCACGTTAACTCACATGTTTTCCCTTTCTTTAAGATCCGATTGGGTGCTGCTCCGACAAGTGAACCACCGGCGATTTGATCCGATCCGATGGGTTTTGTGACAACTACAGTTGCCTGTGAGGGGGTGAACAGAGAAATCAACAGTGATATTATTATTTTATTCGTTTTGTGGCTGTTGTTGAGCCAAATGTTGCATACAGTGTTTCCAATCTTTATATCCACATCTTTTTTTTTGAAAAGATAAAGATGGGTTTTGGATTCTTCATACTCTAATCCGCAGAACACATACATCCACACACCATTTCTGTATACTGGCGACATAAACAAGGTATGATTGTTTTTTATGGTGGTTTATTTGGTTTTAATTTTATGGTTTTTAGATTTAGGGTTTTCAGATTAGGGTTCCGTTTTTGTTGATGTTAGATTTGCGTGTTTATTAGGTGTAATTTTAGGGTAGATGTTTTACAGTAGAATATGGTCATACTTTTTTTTTTTGTAAAAATTATATTAGTAATTAGCCTAATTTGGTTTACTTTTTTGGCAAAATTATCTGACTAAATGGCCTAATTTGGGTAACCTTATTTTAAGAGCTTAATGGCTTATTTTACTTTCGGAAAGAAATTAAGCACTTTAGAGGTGTTTGGTAAACCTTATGTCATGGCAGTGTTTGTAGTTTAATATTTGTGAGGTTGGCATGTAATTCAGAAAAAAATATTTTAAGTGCTTAATAGCGTATTCAGCAAAAACGTAATTCTTACAAATGTTTGTGTGTTTGCCAGGTTTTCAGGTGCCGCCATGGCGGGCAGGCTTGATGAGCTTGCAGCCATGGCAATGATATCTGTACTTATTTCGACCAAAATAGGATAAGGCTTGATGAGCTTGCAGCCATGGCTTGATGTCATGTTTGCAGCCATGGGCGGTTGGGTGCCATTTTGGTTGTGTACCTTTGCTTTGCTCATTCTGCCATGCAAAATGCATAAATTGACATATCATTTTCGTTTCGCAATCTGCTTATTGCGTTCTCAGTGGGTTTAATGCCATAAGAATGAGGCCGATATTGAATACAAGAGGCTATGATGAGTCTACGGGGTAAGGGGATTAAAGGTGAGATGGTCCACATCTTGGCGGGGCAGGTTACTATACTTGCAGCCATGGTGGGCGTATCCTCTTTTTTCGATCCTTACCAAACTTATTTGGTCTTCGTGGTAACCAGTTTTATTTGCATTTATTTTGGTCGAAAACGCCTTTTGTTGCTTCATCCTAGGGCTATGATGATTAACCGCTCTTTTCTGAGACAAATGAAGCGGGTCGTCAAAGATTGGATTCGTAACTTGGCGGGGCAAGGACCGGATGGCATGATTATGCAACCGTGTTTCTTTGCAGCCATGGCGGACTCTAAATCTTTTTGACCCTATTCGGTTTAAAAATCTGAGCCTAATAAAGAAATGATACGGCGGGTTGAAGCAACCTCAATCAAATTTTGTTAATCATGGTTTTTTTAGTTAGTCTAGATCTTGAGGCGCTTGGATAATGTTCGTTTGTTCACGGGATTTGTTCACAGGGTGTGTTGAGGTGGTGGGTACGAGCAACCATCAATTAACATACCTATTGTTAAGTAGGTATGCCTCTCACTTTAATCAAACATTCACTCGAATTGGAAGCCTTGCAAGCTTAATTCATACCATGATTCACGTATTGTCTTGACCAGACTTTTTAGATGCCAACGAATCTACATGTAAGTTAATTGTGTTTTTACGTATCGACGTTTTTAGTATTTATATTGATACAATGTACTCTTATAATATGCAGTATCTTTTTTTGCAGCAGTGATGTTTCCACCAGCATCAACAACATCAGTTCTCTCACGGATTATGTAGCTCATAACATCCATCTTAGGCATGTGTAAGCAACATCTAGCAACGGGATGAACAAAAAAAAGGAAAGAAAAAGGAATTTATGGCTCTGACTCCACGTGCAGTCAAGCAAACGTTGCGAAGGTCTAGCTTATGGTTCAGGTTGTATATACTTTTGCTATTGTTATCCTTATAAATTATTTACCATCTTTCATTTCCATAACTAAGTAACGGTGCCGTTTGTATTGATACAGCCTGATTTAGGCAGCGACAATGGAACTGAGCAGTCTGCAAGTCTTCTTTCGCTCAAGATGCTGAGTTCAACATCCTAATAATATGCAGAAGATAAAAGAATTGCATATATCGTACTGATGTAAGTTAAATTGTATGTTTAGATTCCATATCGCTGGCACTCACGATTTGTTATTAACATATTAACACTTATTAGTATAATTATTGTGTGCAATTGTAAGTGTTGTTGCTTCCGTGTGATTTCAGGATTGGTTGAGCAACGCTGCAAACTGCGCTAAATTTAGCACAATGGCTGGCCTTGGTGTTATTCTTCGTGGCCACAATGAGAAAAGGTATTTGAGTTACCTTAAAATAATGTTTCTAAGCAGACGGTCAAATTTATGTGCAGTCAACCGACAATCCCACAGGTAACCTAACGGTCAAATTTATATGGTACGCTATTTTAGAAATGCAGTTTTCCATTATTCATGCTATAAGTCAACGCGTATCAGTCTGCTTCGGTGCTAACCCATGTTGATTTGTTATCTAACTTGCCCATTTTTCTAATTTATATATTTATTTTAAAGAAGTTTAAAAGAAAAGAGAATGTTAAATGAATTATAAAGGAAGTGAAGGTGTATTAGGTGAACCATGGTCTGATGTATACGCTGTGTTTCGAATACAATTTTATGACAAAACTGTTAAAGCCTGTCTATGATCTTGGGGGTTTGATGATACTAAAGGACCTTTAAAAAGAATCCGTAGGTAAAATTCTACTTGAATATATGTAGTGCAGAGGGCCTTAGACCTTGATTAGAAGTCTTTTAGAGATTCCTAATCATAAAGAAGGTTTCCGCCAGTTGGGAAGGAGTGTTTGGGTTAAGGTGTTCTGATGGTTATGCAATCAAGACATCAGTAAGAATAGTACTGGGATGTTTAAAATGATGCCTGCCTTGGACATGAAATGTAGTTTTGAATAGTTTCATGACTTTTGGGGTAGGATGGTTTTGACATGAGGGATGAGGCCTTCTAATATTTTGCAGACTCCTTTGTATATGTGAGATAGTAACTTATTACCTTCCAGTTGTTACAGCCTAGCAGTTAAATGAGAGAATGTAATATAGCACGTCTTTCTATCTCCTTCTTCCTATTTTTTATAACCCGTTGCAGGATACAGTTTGGTTTGTGTTTGAGGTACTATTTTTGGTATTTCATTTCATTCCTGATTTACGTCTCTGTGCTTTCAGGTATGGTGATTTTTGATATATAAAAAAGCAAGAAACTGGTGAAATATTTGGTAACGAGCAAGTTCACAACTGATATACAAGTAACGGAGTTAGACAATCGGAAGCAAACAATTCGAAGGTTAGCTCTCGAAACTGAGTACTAATTGCGCGCTTTTTTTTTTCCTGTTTAATATAGTTCTAATGTCGTTACCAGTTTTGCATTTATAGGACGATGCCGATTTTTGCGGGGAAGAAAGTGAGACCAAGAGAGACTATGGTAAATGGGATGGTAACCAGCGATACAAGCTTCCAGAATAAAAAGGCTGAACCATACGAACCTCTTCGTAAATATAGAGGCGAATGTGAGGTTGATCCAGTTACGAAAAAAAAGTTTTTGCAATGGAAAGATCGTTGGTGCACAGGGGTTTTGGTTTCGTGAACTATAACACTGACTGTTAAGCTAATGCGGCCATGAGGGTCATGTAAGTATTAGTTAGAAAAAATAATCAGCAGTCATAAATTTTAAAACTGGCCGCCTAAACTATGGTCGACCGTCTGAATTGTTTGGTTAAGGTTTCGTTGCTTTTGTGTTTAGGTCGGTTGCGGTGTACAACGTTCGCGAGCCAGCTGTGCTTAAGAGGTGGGGGGTAGGTGAGCTTGAAACAAGAGCGTACGAATGACATTGTTGATGGTTCTAATCATGCGTTCCGCCTTGCCATTTTGTTGAGAAGTTTTTGGGCAGGAGAATCTAAATTGGATACCGTGGTTAACAAAAAGTGTATGTAAGCGGTTATTGTCGAACTCACCACCATGATCACACTGGAAACTTTTTATTTCACATTTAAATTGGTTTTTAACATAATTCCGAAAGTGCAAAAATTTATCAAGCATGTCAGATTTATTACGAAGGGGGTAAATCCACAAATAATGAGAGAAATGATCGAGAAATAGGACATAGTATTTAAAACCACTTTTACTAATAATGGGAGATGTCCATAAGTCAGAATGGATAATATCAAAACAATTTTCAACAATAGAATTAGAACTATGGAAGGGAAGCTTCACATGTTTGCCAAGTTGGCATGCATGACATACATGTGGAGACTTTTCTTTATTGCATGAAATAAATTGACGAGAAACAAGGGATCGTAGCACTTCGTCACCGGGATGACCGAGGCGTTGATGCCACGTAGAAGAACTTGTGGAGATAAAAGCGGTAGGGATAGTTGACGCTTTGGTAATTGGATAGAGATCGCCCGAACTATCACATCGAAGGAGGATGTGGCGAGTAAAGAAATCTTTTACCGAAAAACCAAAAGCGTCAAACTCAATAGTGCAATTATTATCCCTAGTAAACTGGCGAACAGAAATGAGGTTTTTGATGATATTAGGGGTGACAAGTACATTATGAAGGTGAAGAGGGCGATGAATAGTTGGAATAATACTATGGCCGGTGTTAGTGACGGGAATAGAATTACCATCACCAACGTGAACAGATGGGTATAAACGTTTATTAAAAAGAGTACTTAAATTACTTGCATTAGAATTTAAATGAGAA
>LBNU01025388.1:228487-255970 GCA_014162995.1 Artemisia annua
CAACTAGGCAAGCATTTTCATAGTGGAATTTACATGAAAAGCATATATGCTAGCAAATTATCATATAATCATAATTAAGCATGCATGTTAAGCTAATAGAACTATTAAGCAATTAATATTACCTAAAGCAACTAACTTAGGTTGAAGGCAACTATTAGTGGCAAACTAGTGATGGAACAAATGTGACAATGAAGTTCTTAATTTTGTTCTAGTGTGTGTCTATATGAAACAAATGTGGAGTAAAGATTGCTTCGACTCCTATGAGAAACAAATTATCCTAAGAAACAATCTTTAGTCTCCTTGAATTAACTTTGCTCACTTCTAAGTGTCATATATAAGTATATACATTGGATTATATACATATAGATAACGAGAGTGAGACTATTATGCATGATTTTGAGAGAAACGTTTTTATCATTATTCAACAATGAGTTTTCCTAATCGTGAGAATGATTTTGAAATGAATTGAGGTTTTTCCTTGAAAATATAATTATGCAAACAAAATATCTCAATTCCTGATTTTGTGCAAAACAGAATCCTAGACTCAGATTTGAGAAGAGGAAAAGAGAAGAAAAGAAAGAAAAAAAATCATGGTCTCAGATGGCCGGCCCCCTTAAAGTGAGGCCGGTCCCCTTAAATTTAAGGGGGCCGCCCTTATACATTTAAGAGGTCCGCCTATCTGACACTTGAAAATTTCCAGATCTTTGAAAATTTCAGAAAGTTTAGATCATTTAAGAAAATTCAATCAATTTGTTCCATCATTCCTAATCCTAAACGCAAGTGGTTAAATAATTCACGCTTAAGGGGCTTAGTAAATATGTCGACAATGTTATCTTCCGAAGCAACCTTTTCTATTGTTATGTTTCCTTTTTTGCACATTATCCCTAAGGAAGTGATGACGTATTTCTATATGTTTAGTCCTAGAGTGTTGAACGGGATTCTTACTTAAATCTATAGCTCCTTTGTTATCGCACATAATAGGAATATTTTCTAACCTAACGTCATAGTCTACAAGAGCTTGTTTCATCCATATAGCTTGTTGACATGCCTTTCCGGCGCTTACGTATTCGGCTTCGGTGGTAGAAATAGCAAGAGCGGTTTGCTTCTTGGAGAACCAAGATGTTAGGCAACATCCCATAAACGTGCAAATACCGCTAGTGCTCTTTCGATCCACGTAGTCTCCCGCATGATCCGAATCCGCATAGACAATGGTTTCTATGCCGGATCCCTTAGGATACCATAATCCTAAGTGTATAGTGCCTTTAATGTATCGAAAGATACACCTAAGTTGCGTTGTGCAAGATGCATAGCATTGAGATCACGAAGATCACGGGTTATGTTGAGTTCTTCACGGAATTTTTGTTTTTCCGTGGCATTGTGGAATGATTCATTTGCTTGGTGTGGATGAAGTGGGGTTATGTAGTTGGATGTGAAGTCATTTGAGGTGTAATTAGATGATTGACCAAAATTGTATGGATCATTGTAGTTGGATGAAGGTATGGTAGAAGTTTGACCAAGAGTGTATGGATTTTAATGAGGTTCAAAGGAATGACCTTGTGGATTTGGATTGAAGTTGGGAAAGTAAGTGGTTGGAGGTGTTGGTTGTTTTTCAATTCCTTTGGTTGTGATGGCCTTGTTTTGAGGGCTTGTTTTTCTCCTCCAAGTGGATTTTTCGGTCATCCTTGCTAGCCTTGAGGCTTTTGATTTTGGTTTGTTAGGAGAGGTCATGGTGGAGTGAGTGATGATTAATGATGATGAGGGGTATTTATAGTGTGATGATTGTGTGTTTATGGAAGGATAATATGTGTTGGATTGGCTAGACAAAATGTGTTTAAGTATTTTGGGAAGAGAGGAATCCAAATAGGGTGAAATGAGCTAAAAAGCAGAAAGCAAACAGGGAGCCTCGTCCTACAGATGGCCGGCCCCCTTAATTAATGGCCGGTCCCCTTAATTTTAAGGGGGCCGCCCCTTTGATTTATGGGGGCCGCCCAGGCCTGAGATCCCAGATTGCCAGAAACAGGTTTTTGGTAAAGTTTTTCCAGAAAGATGTTTGTTTTGGTTTTGGGCAAGACCAACTCTTTAGACAACTAGGCAAGCATTTTCATAGTGGAATTTACATGAAAAGCATATATGCTAGCAAATTATCATATAATCATAATTAAGCATGCATGTTAAGCTAATAGAACTATTAAGCAATTAATATTACCTAAAGCAACTAACTTAGGTTGAAGGCAACTATTAGTGGCAAACTAGTGATGGAACAAATGTGACAATGAAGTTCTTAATTTTGTTCTAGTGTGTGCCTATATGAAACAAATGTGGAGTAAAGATTGCTTCGACTCCTATGAGAAACAAATTATCCTAAGAAACAATCTTTAGTCTCCTTGAATTAACTTTGCTCACTTCTAAGTGTCATATATAAGTATATATATTGGATTATATACATATAGATAACGAGAGTGAGACTATTATGCATGATTTTGAGAGAAACGTTTTTATCATTATTCAACAATGAGTTTTCCTAATCGTGAGAATGATTTTGAAATGAATTGAGGTTTTTCCTTGAAAATATAATTATGCAAACAAAATATCTCAATTCCTGATTTTGTGCAAAACAGAATCCTAGACTCAGATTTGAGAAGAGGAAAAGAGAAGAAAAGAAAGAAAGAAAAAAAAAATTTCATGGTCTCAGATGGCCGGCCCCCTTAAAGTGAGGCCGGTCCCCTTAAATTTAAGGGGGCCGCCCTTATACATTTAAGGGGTCCGCCTATCTGACACTTGAAAATTTCCAGAACTTTGAAAATTTCAGAAAGTTTAGATCATTTAAGAAAATTCAATCAATTTGTTCCATCATTCCTAATCCTAAACGCAAGTGGTTAAATAATTCACGCTTAAGGGGCTTAGTAAATATGTCGGCAATGTTATCTTCCGAAGCTACCTTTTCTATTGTTATGTTTCCTTTTTGTACATTATCCCTAAGGAAGTGATGACGTATTTCTATATGTTTAGTCCTAGAGTGTTGAACGGGATTCTTACTTAAATCTATAGCTCCTTTGTTATCGCACATAATAGGGATATTTTCTAACCTAATGCCATAGTCTACGAGAGCTTGTTTCATCCATAGTGCTTGTTGACATGCCTTTCCGGCGCTTACGTATTCGGCTTCGGTGGTAGAAATAGCAAGAGCGGTTTGCTTCTTCGAAAACCAAGATGTTAAACAACATCCCATAAACGTGCAAATACCGCTAGTGCTCTTTCTATCTACGTAGTCTCCCGCATGATCCGAATCCGCATAGACAATGGTTTCTATGCCGGATCCCTTAGGATACCATAATCCTAAGTGTATAGTGCCTTTAATGTATCGAAAGATACGCTTAACCGCTTCTAGGTGAGAGGTTTTGGGATCCTCTTGAAAGCGGGCACAAAGGCAAACACTAAACATGATATCGGGTCTACTTGCCGTTAAGTATAGTAAACTACCTATCATTCCTCTATACTTAACATTATCTACGGACTCACCTTCTTCATCTCTTGTGAGTTTGACTTCCGTAGACATGGGTGTCTTAAGTGGTTTAGAGTCTTCTAGGCCAAATTTCTTAAGCATTTCCTTAATGTACTTAGATTGGTTAAAGAATATTCCATCTTCTAATTGTTTTATTTTTAATCCTAGGAAGAAGTTTAGTTCACCCATCATACTCATCTCAAACTCATCATGCATGATTTTGGCAAATTCATCACGCATTTCTTGACAAGTCGATCCAAATATGATGTCATCGACATATATTTGTACAATGATGATATTTGAGTCACTTCTTTTAGTGAAGAGAGTGTTATCTACCATTCCCATGGAGTAATTATGTTTAACTAGGAAGGCTTTTAGTCTATCATACCAAGCTTTTGGAGCTTGTTTAAGACCATATAAAGCTTTCTTTAGTTTATAAACATAATCAGGTTTTGTGAAGTCAATGAATCCTGGAGGTTGTGCCACATAAACCTCCTCATTGATAAAACCGTTGAGGAATGCACTATTCACATCCATTTGGTATAACTTAAAGTCTAGGGCGCAGGCGTAAGCTAAGAGGATTCTAATGGATTCTAATCTAGCTACAGGGGCATAGGTTTCGTCATAATCAATTCCTTCTTGTTGATTATAACCTTGGGCGACTAACCTAGATTTATTCCTAGTTACTATTCCATTCTCATCTAATTTATTCCTAAATACCCACTTAGTTCCTATTATGGTCACATTCCTAGGATTTGAGACTAGTTCCCAAACATCATTTGTTTTGAATTGATTTAATTCTTCTTGCATAGCCATAATCCAACTTTCATCCTTTAAGGCTTCATTTATATTCTTAGGTTATATTGCTGACACAAAACAGAAGAAGTTATTTCTGTCTTGAGCTTGTGATCTAAGTGTTCTTTGATTTAGGTTGCCTATAATGTTGTCTAATGGGTGTGACTTAGATTTCTTAATATTTACAACCTCATTTTCTTCTAATGTTTCTATTTCGTTATCATTTCCTAAAGGCTTATTTTTACTAACCTCAATAGCTTCTTCCTCAATAACATCATCATCTTCTAAGGGCAAGGTTCTAGGTGGTGGAGGAGTTTCGTCAAAGGTTACATTTAAGGATTCTTCTACTTTCATAGTGTGTTTATTTAAGATTATGTATGCTTTACTATTTTGTGAATATCCTAGAAAGATTCCTTCGTATGACTTAAGGTCGAACTTAGTGAGATAATCCTTTGTATTAAGAATAAAATATTTACTTCCGAATACCCTAAAGTAGCCTATATTTGGTTTTCTACCTCTTAATAACTCATATGGAGTTTTTCCTAAAATTCGTCTAATAGACACCCTATTAAGTATATATGTCGAAGTATCTACCACATGACACCAAAATTTTTGTGGAATAGATTGCTCATTTAACATAGTTCTACTCATTTCTTGTAAAGACCTATTTTTCCTTTCTACTACCCCATTTGATTGAGGAGTACGTAGAGCGGAAAAGTTGTGAGATATTCCATTTAAATCACAATATTTTCCGAATTGTACTTCGTTGTCAAATTCCCTACCATGATCCGTCCTAATTGAAACTATGGAGCATCCTAGCTTATTTTGTATCATTTTACTAAATGTCTCAAATTTTTCAAAAGCTTCGGTTTTATCACTTAGGAACCTAGTCCACGTGTATCGTGAATAGTCATCTACTATAACTAAGGTGTAGCGGTTGCCACCGTAGCTCCGCACCGCGGATGGACCGAAGAGGTCCATGTGAAGTAGTTCTAAGCATCTAGTAGTGGATACTATATTTTTAGCTTTGTGACTAGCATGTGCTTGTTTTCCTATTTTACATGCGTCACAGAAATGTT
Source organism: Artemisia annua (assembly GCA_014162995.1). Classification (NCBI taxonomy): domain Eukaryota; kingdom Viridiplantae; phylum Streptophyta; class Magnoliopsida; order Asterales; family Asteraceae; genus Artemisia; species Artemisia annua. The sequence goes on from LBNU01025388.1 coordinate 233,864, forward strand.
GATTATATCTTATACTAGGCAAGTTTCTAACTAGTTCCTTAGATACTAACGATTGTATTTGTTGCATGTTTGCATGACCTAATCTCCTATGCCACAAAGTGGAGTTTTCATCTAAAGTCGCTAGGCATATCCTATCTTCCGATTTATCTCCTAGTTTCATAACGTATACACCTCCTTTCCTAATTCCTCTACCTATAACCTTATCATCCTTGATAATTACACTATTCTTATCGGTAAAAGTAACTGTACACTTATTGTTACATATTTGACCTATACTAAGCAAATTATATGTTAAGTTATTTACATGTTCAACATTTTCAATAGTTAGGGAGTCTTGAGAGATCGTACCTTTGCCTATGATTTTTCCACGACGATCACTACCAAAAATGATGTTACCTCCATTGTATGCTTTGTATGTGGAAAACAACTTGCGATTCCCCGTCATGTGTCTTGAGCATCCGCTATCCTTTACCCATTCATCGGGCTCCAAATTAATTCCTAGGCATATTTCATTTGATGCTTGAGCGACGAAACATTCTTGTTTAGTCTTTTTGTCTTCATCATCAAATCTTTTCCTTCGGGTTGTTCTCCTTTTATCTTGTGCTCTTTGTCGCTTTTTAATAAGTCTTTTGAATTCTTTACAACCTTTGCATATTCTTCGTCTTCACTTTCGGAACTAGAATCGTCATCGTCACTTAGTTCTTTCTTGGTCGTCATCTCTATACAATCTTCTTGTTTACTCTTGTCATGACTCATGTTGTTTTCGGCATCATTACCTTCACACAAAAGATTTGAACTAGTTGCACTTGTACTCATTTCAACTAAATATTTGTCTACTATACTTTCTTTTGCTACTATCTTATGTGCAAGTTTTTCTTTGGCTTGACATTCTTCTTGATGAAATTTTGAAAGACTTTTCTACATGTCGTTTGCCGTTTGACAAAAAAANTCTTGTCATGACTCATGTTGTTTTCGGCATCATTACCTTCACACAAAAGATTTGAACTAGTTGCACTTGTACTCATTTCAACTAAATATTTGTCTACTATACTTTCTTTTGCTACTATCTTATGTGCAAGTTTTTCTTTGGCTTGACATTCTTCTTGATGAAATTTTGAAAGACTTTTCTACATGTCGTTTGCCGTTTGACAAAAAAATATTCTTTCATACTCAACTCTTGGTAGAGCTTTGTATATAATAAATTTTGCTAAGTTATTTTGTTTTTCAAAAATAGTTTTTATTGATTGAACATCATCAATTGAAATGACATGCCAAAGATCATAGTATATCGATTTCACATAACTTTCGAATCGATTTTTCCATTCAAGAAAACTTACATTTTCAAGAAATGGTGGTTCGAAAATAATTTTCCCTTCTAATATTTTTCCATTTCTATAGATCGATTTCAAGTTTTAAAATACAATATATTTTAAAAATCTTGTTTGACGTGGCTCTTGATACCAATTGTGAAAAACTAGAAGGGGGGGTTGAATAGTTTTACGTCATTTTAATTTATAAAAACTTTGGTTTTGAAAACTTCGATTCTAGCTTTATGTGATCTCAACTTACTTACACAATTATAAACAACTATATCTACAAGAGTATATAATAACAAATAAGTAAGTAAGTAAGTAAGTAACAAAGGATAGAGATAGAAAGATAGCACCGCGAGACAAAGGATTTATAGTGGTTCGGCTACGAATCTCCTCTTCGTCCTACTCCACTCCCCGAGCACCTAACTCGAGAGTTTTCTTCACTATGTCAACAAGCTCCTTTATGGCGGAGAAACCTTACACAACTTTTGCTTACACTAATTAACGACACTAAGCTAAATGTCGGGTTCTAATAGTAGCTAGAACCAATCTCACACCACTACACAACTTAGCACAACTCCTACACAACTTGTACACACCACAACTACTACACACCTTCACTACTTCACTACTTCTTGCTTTTCACAACTCTACTTCTTCTTCACTACTTCTACTCACAACTAACACACCTAGATCTATCTAATTACAAGCCTTCTACACCTTTATAAGTAATATACACAACTACTAGACAACATACACAAATGTACAATACTTCTTAACTTGATTGTTGAAGGAGTATTCTTCTTTTGCACTTTGATAGATGAGGGATTGAATCACTTGAAACAAAGACTTATAATCTTATGATCAAAGGATTTAGAAGGATGTTTAGAAAGGATTTGGACTGAAAATATTCGTGCAAAAGGTTAGGAAAAATACCAGGTTTGAGCAGGTATTTATAGGCAAAGTTTTCTGACAACAGGAGCGTGCCGGCCCCCTTAAATGGTGGCCGGTCCCCTTAAAATTAAGGGGGCCGCCCTCCTGTAACGGCCAGAAAACTTTGTCTTTTCTGGGGAAAGTTTATTTGGTGAAAAACTAACTGATTTTGGTTAAAAATTTGAATTCATATATTTGTTAAGAACTAAACATTTTCTTTAATTACCAAAAGTGTTTTTCAAAAATATATAATATGTTTATATGATTTAATAAACTTTGTAATAAAAATCCCTTTGATCATAAAATGCATTAGACATTTGTTTATTCATACCTTAAGTGATATTGTTAGATAAAATGATATTTGTAACTAAATACTTGTTTACGTAGTAATTTTACGTTTAATGTTTTTACATTTTGTGATCGTCAAAACATAGAGATATCGAAAAATATAAATAACGTTTTTATGCATTATTTATATCAACACTTCATTTCAAAGCTATTCCCCAAATGACACTTTTGGTCCCTTAAGTGCTATAACAATTTAGTCAAGGTACTAGAACAAGTTGATTCTAGTGCTAGTTTGAGATTTTGGCAAGAATAGTCCCTGCAGACTAGAACAAGTTGGTTCTAGTGCTAGTTTGGGATTTTGGCAACTTAGGTCCCTCAAGTTCTTTTCTCTTATATTTGTGACATATAATACTTTCTAAAACTATTTACATAATATCTTGACTTATAGTTTGACTAACGGGTTTGACTTTCAATTTACCACAATTTGACTAACCAATCATATTAGATCATCAAACATATAAGGTCTTGGTCAAACTATTTCAAGGCACTTTATCATTATTTAATACTTAAAAACCCGGTTTTGGGGTGTAACAGAAATGGATTAGGATTTTTAGTGTGAGAGAACTTTTAGGATAGTGAGGTTTTAAATAGTAAAAAATTTAGAGTATATGTTAGTGGACTTAGGTTGTTTGGCTGGTAAAACCAAAAATGGTCTAAAAGTATTTTATTTAAAGCCTACATACCATCCCAAAATTAGTAGTATAAATTGTATATTTTTTTTAAAATAAATTCCATTATAATTTATGGTTCACGTCGAAAAATCGATATTATCGCCGCCAAGACTGATATGACGCTTGAATGGGGTTGACCAATTTTTACAACCTTGATGATCAGAAATAAAATTAAAATGAAAATAGTGAAAAGATATTAGAACCACACATTTCATATGTATTTACAAAAATAAATGAATATCCCCTTATATGATATGTATATATTATGTATTAAATGTGATTTGTAAATTATTTAACGATGGTTATAAGAAATTTTTTTAAAAACAAATCAAAACCTTTTTTTTTGGGAAAATGAAAAGATTTAGGGCCCGCTTGGTTCAAAGAGTGAAAAGAGAAAAGCAATGGTAAAAGGAATAAATGTAATATAATGAGCATTCCCCTCAATTTGTTGAGGAATGAGGTATTACCCAATACTAGGTAATGGGGCATTATATTCCCTTTAACCAAGCTCCATCAATCATTATCTTACTCATTACTTACCCCTTATAACCTTTAACCAAGCGGGCCCTTAGAAATTTAAAATGGTACTTTTGGTATAACACATTACTCATTTGTAAGTTTAAGGGAAAAAAAATTCTTTTTATATGTGGTATAAAGTGTTAAAGTGTTATAAAGTGTAATTGCTTAGCATTATAGTAAATCAACGGTATCCAATCTCGTCTTTACAGGGTATGAAGAAGGTGAGATGTAGACAACCTTACCCCTTTCCAAAGGTAGAGAGGTTACTTCGAAAGGATCTCTGACCCAGGGATTGAGGATCGAACCCTCGTCTCTATCTCCAAGAGAGATGGGGGGTTTTCAACTGATCCAACCCTGCTTTGCTTAGCACTATAGTATAATATGAAACATTGTGCTTGTATAGCACTATAGCAAAAAGTGATGAACCGTACTTGTTTAGCACTATACCATTAAGTAATGAACCGTGCTAGTGACACTACAATCTAAAGTGATATATATTTCGTGCTACTTGTTGCGTGTGTGTGCATGGGTCCCCGGTTTTTATTACCCGGAGCTTCGATACATTTCAAAATCGAGAGATGTCTACCCGGGGGTGGCTTGCTTTCCCTGTAATAGGTATTGTTATGTACCCCGATTTTGTTCTTTCACTATCAGTTGACAAGGTTGAAGATATTTTATCTAATTATTTTTATAGATAGTTTTGTTAAAGAAAAAATAAAAGTATTTTTGTTTTCTTAAATTTTAAATAAAGTAAAAAATATATGAATTTGAATTTTCCCGATAATGATTTTACTAACCCTAGAAGGAAAGGCCTTTCCCTTATCGGGCCTTTCGGGCCGGTTGTGGGCGAGGAGGGATTTGAACCACCAACACTACCGTGGTTCGTAACCACGCTACATAAACTGCTTTGTTGGAGAAGACAACCATTAATGAATCGTTCAACATCTGCTATTAATGACTCCATTTTTTTCCTCTTTTCGGATGGTAAATATTATTTAGAACATGAAATGTGAATCAAACTCATGTTTGAATTGGAATTGAGATAAGGTTACAAGTTCTCCCCATCTGAATAAGATAGATTCATATTTGAAAAGGTTGACAATAAGTTTTTTCAAAATTGACTATTTGTCCCTGTGTTTGAGGTGTTCCCAAAATTTCAACGATCGAGTAAATAGCTCTAGGGGATTTCACTTGGAAAATAAAATGTTCCATACTAATGGATTCGGGTCCATAACCATGGGTTATGCATGAGATCTTGTAGCACTTACCAATGAGGCCCTAGCTATCGATTACTATTACACTTAATAAAATCAATTATAGATACTAATACAATTAGATCCGCTCTTCATAGACAAATTTAGGATTTGCGATCCGAGGTAAGATCGGTCCAGGATCATAAGATCTTTAAACGAATAAAAACCATGATAACACTACCGAAACCAATTGAAGACCCGTAAAATCCTAATCAACAAAACAGATCCATTTTAATTTTGAGTTTTGTAAAAACCGAATATTCGGTTTAGTTTCGGTTTTGACAAAAAGCAACCCAAATCAAACCCCGTGATCCACCTAAATTAAAGTACTAGTATCTATACTACATATAAAGCATGAATGACTCTCTCTCAAAAATTTGAAGACTTACAAGAAATTAAGCATGGTTTACAACACTTTAATGCACCCAATTTTCAGAATTACAACAAAGTAAGCATATTGTACAACAAAATAAAGCGTGGTGTCATTTTAAGACCAAAATTCTATAAAACAACATTAATGCTATTAAAACACCCCTTCACCAAAAATTACAACCATTTAGGCATAATGTACAATAGCTGCAAGTCTGCAACCAATTTTCAGATTTACAACAAAATAAGTATAGTGTACAACAAAATAAGCATGATGCAATTTTCAGACTTACAACATTAATGCTATTAAAGTGGTCAATGTTATTAATGACTATAATGACTACTACTTACAAGAAAAGAAACATAGTGTACAACACTTTAATATACATAGTTTTCAGACGTACAAGACAAGAAGCATAATGTACAACAAAACACCACATTTATGCTATTTAATGTAGTCAATTATTTAACTGATCAATAAATATAATTAATACAGTTATTAAAACACCCATTACATAAGAAATACAAATTATCAAGCATATTGTACAACCAAATTAAACACAATTCCTGCATTAAATTTTACTACTACAAATAATAAAGCGCATTATACAAATATTCAAGCCCGAACGGGCAACGGGCCAAATGGGCTTGAGCCCGAACGGGCGCGGACCAAACGGGCTCGAGCCCGAACAGGCACGGGCCAACGGGTTCGAGCCCGAACGGGTACGGGTTATACAAAATTCTTGATATATGTAAATTTATTATCAAAAAAAACATAATAAACTAAAATAAATTAATAAATTAGTTATTGAAAATTTTTATTTCAGGGTACCCGCCGCTGCAACGCGCGGCTAACCTGCTAGTATATTTAGAAAGAGAAGAAGAAAAAGCCGGTCATTACGTGTTTCCATAACAATCGGATCAATTTACAATCATTTCGGATCACTCTTCTCTGTGTTTTCTCAGCTCAAACACACACATCATAGCTTTTTACAATTTCCCACAAACAAACAATCCCGAAATCTGTAAATAATTATATTGCACGTCGACATGCATGTTCGTGGAACCATTGCAAATTTCGTGATTTATATTTGTTGAACATTTGATATTGAAGGAAAATGGAGAGTTATTTGAATGAGAATTTTGGAGGAGTGAAACCGAAGCACTCGTCTGGCGAGACGTTGGAAAAATGGAGGAGTTTGTGTGGCCTCGTTAAGAATCCTAAGAGACGCTTTCGGTTCACTGCTAACCTGGTTAAACGCGCTGAGGCTGCTGCTATGCGTCGTTCTAATCAGGTGGTGCATTGGTTCTTATGGAATAACAAATGTCATGTCGATTTACTTGCTTTCATATTATGAACACAACGTGTGCATGTGTAATGCTGGCGGTTATGCATGTAAATATATATGTCCGTTGTAACTGTTTCTTCACAAATACTTTTGCATGTTTAATTTAAAACTGAATAAATTGGTTTTTATGTACCAAACTGTTTTATTTTTAAACGAGGTTGTTTTGGTGAGAAGTTAAACTTGCTTTAAGGATGGTTTGTATTATCGGTTGGGATCAAAGTCATTCGAAACTGGTACCGTCTATTTTTCGTATTGTTGCACTCCCCTTGTATCTACTATTGTTGCAGTGATCTTGTACTTAGATTAGGGCGTAACCTGTTGGAGGTATTCACGGGTGGGTCGAGTGTGTTATGACTTTGTTTATGCAGATTATGTGTTAGTTTGATGACGTTACTATTATATTTGAACTTGTTTGGAATGACTTTTTAAAAACAATTTGAGTGTGTTTGCTAGATAAGTAAGAGCTTGTTAGTACGTTTCACACATGTTGCAATTTTATAGTTGTCTAATTTCTTTTTTCTGTGATATGCGATATTTAACAAGTTAAATCACATACAAACTGACTTATATATCATTTTTTAACTGGTTACAGGAAAAGTTGAGGGTAGCAGTTTTGGTTTCGAAGGCTGCATTTCAGTTTTTGCAAGGTGTGTTCTTATTACTGATTTATGTATGTGCTGCATACGTGTATTTAGTAATTTATACAACTCTTTAATTCAATCTTCCATCACATAATGCCGTTTTTTTCTCACTGGCCTCATTTTCATGACGTAACGAGTGCAGGGGTAAAACCAGAAACAGATGACTATACAGTACCAGAGGAAGTCAAAGCTGCTGGTTTCGACATCTGTGCTGATGAAGTAGGTTCAATTGTCGAATCCCACGACCCCAAAAGGCTAAAATCTCATGGTGGAGTAGATGGTATTGCAAAAAAACTCAAGACATCAACAAGTGATGGACTTTCCACCGAAGGGCTGAGCCGCAGACAAGAACTTTTTGGTATCAACAAGTTCACCGAGACTGCACAGAGAAGCTTTTGGGTGTTTGTATGGGAAGCCCTTCATGATATGACGTTAATGGTCCTTGGTTCTTGCGCCTTTGTCTCTTTAATTGTTGGAATAGCAACTGAAGGCTGGCCTAAAGGAGCTCATGATGGTCTTGGAATAGCAGCAAGTATATTGTTGGTTGTTTTTGTAACAGCAACAAGCGATTATCGTCAATCTTTACAGTTCAAAGACTTGGATAAGGAAAAAAAGAAAATATCCATTCAAGTTACAAGAAACGCGTTCAGGCAAAAGTTATCAATATATGAGCTACTCGTTGGTGATATTGTACATCTTGCTATAGGAGATCAAGTCCCTGCAGATGGGCTTTTTCTTTCAGGGTTTGCACTCTCCATCGACGAGTCAAGTTTGACTGGTGAAAGTGAGCCGATAATCGTCAGTGCTGAGAACCCTTATTTGATGTCTGGTACAAAAGTCCAAGATGGTTCATGCAAAATGTTGGTTACGACAGTTGGGATGAGAACTCAATGGGGAAAGTTAATGGCGACTCTAAGTGAAGGAGGAGATGACGAAACACCACTGCAAGTTAAACTAAACGGAGTCGCAACAATTATTGGAAAAATAGGTCTGTTCTTTGCCATAGTGACTTTTGCAGTGCTCGTGCAAAAACTAGTAACTCGTAAGATCATGGAAGGAACTCACTGGAGTTGGAATGGTGACGATGCTTTAGCACTGTTGGAATACTTTGCTATCGCTGTCACAATTGTTGTCGTAGCGGTTCCTGAGGGGTTACCTTTGGCGGTTACATTAAGTCTTGCATTTGCTATGAAAAAAATGATGAATGATAAGGCACTTGTACGTCACCTTGCTGCATGTGAGACTATGGGGTCTGCAACGACTATATGTAGTGATAAAACCGGGACATTAACTACCAACCGTATGACTGTAGTGAAAGCATGTATCTGTATGAAAGTCATGGATCTAAGCAAACAGGTCACACCTCAAATCCCAGATAAATCTAAGAAGCTTCTTTTACAATCCATTTTTACTAACACCGGAGGCGAAGTTGTCATCAACCAACAAGGGACACGTGAGATACTAGGAACACCAACAGAGACAGCCATACTAGAGTTTGGATTGTCACTTGGTGGTGATTCCCAAGCTGAGCGTAAAACATGTAAAATTCTCAGAGTTGAACCGTTTAATTCTACAAAGAAGCGAATGGGCGTGGTGCTTGAGCTTCCAGAAGGGCTTGTAAGAGCTCATTGTAAAGGTGCTTCTGAAATAATATTGGCTGCTTGTGACAATATGATTAATGTGAACGGTGAAGTTGTTCCTCTGGATGAGGCGTCACTTAACCATTTGAAGGGTGTAATAGACAAATTTGCCGGTGAAGCACTTAGGACTCTTTGTCTTGCTTATATAGACCTCAAAAATGAGGTTTCTGCTGAAACTCCAATTCCGGCTAATGGATACACATGCATCGGAATTGTGGGTATTAAAGATCCTGTGCGACCTGGTGTCAAGGAATCAGTGGCTCTTTGTCGGGCTGCTGGTATAACCGTCCGTATGGTTACAGGAGACAACATAAATACGGCAAAGGCAATAGCTAAAGAATGTGGTATACTTACAGAGGATGGTATTGCTATTGAAGGTCCAGATTTTCGTGAAAAGAGTCTTGAGGAATTGTACAGACTAATTCCCAAGATTCAGGTATACCTTATTGTTTTGTAAATATTTGGTAACTAAATTAAGTGAAAAATAAAAGTTATTATTTTGGTTCACTCAGGTGATGGCTCGATCTTCGCCTCTGGATAAACATACGCTAGTGAAGCACTTGCGAACCACATTCGGTGAAGTTGTGGCAGTTACTGGTGATGGAACAAATGATGCTCCAGCACTTCATGAAGCGGATATTGGTCTTGCAATGGGCATTGCAGGCACTGAGGTGAGCAAATAAAGTTTTGAACTGAACTGATCAAGGTTTCACCAAATGGATGTAAAATATCTACATTTTCCGTATTTCAGGTAGCAAAAGAGAGTGCAGATGTTATAATTCTAGATGACAATTTCTCTACAATTGTGACTGTTGCAAAATGGGGACGATCAGTTTACATTAACATCCAAAAGTTTGTACAGTTTCAACTCACGGTCAATGTTGTTGCTCTGATAGTCAACTTTACTTCAGCTTGTTTGACAGGTAAAGTTAATAGTCAATTTCATAAAGACGCTTAGCATTATGTTCTTACTGGTTTTCTAACATGATTACTAATTCAGGAAGTGCTCCACTCACCGCTGTTCAACTACTGTGGGTCAACATGATCATGGATACACTGGGAGCGCTTGCATTAGCAACCGAGCCACCAAATGATGAATTAATGAAGAGGTCTCCAGTTGGAAGAACCGGAAATTTTATAAGCAATGCTATGTGGCGGAATATCTTGGGACAATCTTTGTACCAATTCATAGTGATATGGCTGCTTCAGTCGAAAGGAAAATCATTTTTTGGTCTTTATGGAGATGATTCTGATTTAATCCTGAATACCCTCATTTTCAACGCCTTTGTATTCTGTCAGGTATAGATATACATTTTGTGTTTTTGTTATCTGCAAAATGTGATCAAGTACTAATATTAGACTGGTAATACTTTGCAGCTATTTAATGAGGTAAACTCGAGAGAAATGGAGAAAGAAGACGTTACAGATGGGATATGGGACAATAACGTATTTGTAAGCGTTATCTCAGCAACATTCGTTTTCCAGGTGATAATAGTTGAGTACTTGGGCACCTTTGCAAATACATCACCACTAACAATCATGCAATGGTTGTTTAGCATTTTTATCGGGTATTTAAGCATGCCCATTGCTGTGTACTTGAAGCGGATCCCTGTTAGCATAGAAAGATCCGATCCTTTAACTTTTTAGAAACTTGTTAGGTTTAGAATATTAGAAGGTTGGTTAGTTGAACAAGTGTTAATGTATAAGAAGGTTGGTTAGTTGTGTAGTTGATAATTTTACTACCTTGTAATTTGCTATTAGTAATCACCAATCAGTGTCATGTGAACTTAATCTTTTGAATCATATATTGTGTCGAGTATTCTCTGAAGCTTCTAAATCAGAGATTCAGATCCCATGTCGAGATTTGCTATTAGTACTCACTAATCAGTGACATCACTCGGGACGCTCATTATTCATAGACAAGACTCGTCGAAATAAAAAAGTGCAATTATTCATAATTTCATATTTGGTTGCATTTTCTCTGGTACATCAAATAATGAGGACCCATTTTGCTATCGCCAACAGTAAAGAGGGTCATTCCACTTACCATAAAGAGAGACACTCACTGAAATTTCAAACAAACCAAACCCATACGTATATGAACTTTCATAGTAGTCCATTATTTGATAATTCTTGTCCACCCAACAAATGCATATAATCATATCAAATCAAATAATGTTTGCATTCCACATTCCCCAAACAAACTCCTCATGGCTTTCACCCTTTTGAAAGTCAGCATTACAATCCTCAGTTCCCAAAAAAATAGAATATAAAACAAGAAAGCTTCAAGGGTTCCTTCACAATGACATATACAAAGTAATAGTACAATCTTTATCCAGAACTAAAGCTTAAAAAGGGTAGTGAAAAAGACAATTGAATTCAAGAAAAAGCAAAGAAAAACCCTCCATTTAACAATCTTTAATTGACCCCTTTTGCCACTTTTTCACTGTATTTTAAACTTTACCATCCATTTTCCCTTAGTAAATATAATGTACTCCACACCCTCTCTTCACTAGTTGCCACTAGCATAGCTTTCTAATGCCATATGTCATACTCAAATCCCCTTTTGGTACTCTTCAAATCATACCATATGTTGGTAGATTAGTATTCCCAAAACTCAATCTTATTTAGTCAAGATCACCCGATCAAATCCAATCAACGAATAAATGCAGTCTAAACGAAATGCTACTATAATCGCCTATTAATCTTCTGCAATCGGCAATTTTGTTCTAAGCCGTTGTATGTAAGCTTCCTCTTGATGCCATTGGCGTTTGAAGGACTCCAATGATTTCTCAATAAACCAAAAGAACTCATCGAGTCGGGAGTGTTATTCTTTTTAGTCTCAATCTCCTTCAAAAGATTGTAACAATTATATATACATTCCTGCTTTGTCAAAGATAAACAAAATGTCAATAAAAACTAGCAAGCAATGTTCGCAACAACAACACAAAAAGTTATAAAATAAACCACTTGCTTTTTCTAGAGATTGAAACGATGATGACACAACACCGATCTTGAACTCCAATGTGTTTCTTGTTAACTGATCATCACAAGCTAATAACACTGCTGCCATTGCAACAATAGATGGTCTATGGTCCATCAGATTAACCTCTGCATAAACATAAAAACTCAAACTTATTAACAATTTCTAGACGTTAATATAGTCCCGAATTAAGCTTGAAACTTTGAAGTACCTTTTGAATAAATCAAGAATAAGCCCAATAGCTTTAGAACTAACAACTCATTACATTCACATTCATCACAAATCTTGTAGAAAAAATGATCAAGATACGCAAAAGGAGTAACGAAACACATTTTCCAATCCAATGTTGTCAAAACCATCAACTCCATTCTTTGAATCACATTGCTTTCAAAGGCGTACCCTTGCGCTTTGTAATGAGACAATGATGGCACAATTTGTTCCTCCATTTTAGCAGCTAATGATAAACATGCAATGCACAACAACTGTATAGCCCAATCTTTACCATTCTACAAACACATTAATCCCAACAATTAATTCATCCATAAATGCATTAACAAACTTTTTAACCATTTACTACTATCTAACAAAAAAACAACTGTAAAAAAAAAGACTAGTAGTTGTAACAAATTTGACCATAAGAGTCAAATAATGTAGTAATAGTAATACACAAGACTTACATCGATTAATCGCTTGGAATTAAACCGGTCAAAGTAAGCCAAAGACAAATAAGCAGTCCTAAGATGAAACCCCAATATTTCCCTATTCTGCATAAAAAAAAAATAAGTAAACAAAAATTAAGCCACACAAAATCATTCACAACATAAAAACATAGGGACTATAAATAGAAGTGTTTCATACACTGAAAATCCAATTAATAGCATCTAATCTAGCACACTTAAACCATTCTCTACCACCATCATCATTATCATTGTCATTATTATTATGATAAGAAAAACAGCCAACATAATCATAAGACATAGTTTCTTGCTGGATTAAGGTTTGTATGTAGTGATCATCATCATCTGAAGATGGTTTTGAGGGTTTAAGTGAATCATAGTCTTCTTCTTCACATAAAAGATTTGGTAGAGAAATGTCGGAACTCATGTTTTTTTTAAGGTAGTTGGACAGGAGTAAAAGATTGGTTTTTTTTTTTTTTTTTTTTTTTTTTTTTTTTTTGGGTTGATGGTGTTGATAAGATGAATTTGTTTGTGTTGGTTGGTTGGTTAGATTGAGGAAATCTAGAGGGAGAAATGGCGCGAAATGGGGGTGAGTTTATGAGTTGTAGCGATTTTGGTGCCGCCAAATTTTCCTCACTAGTTTTATAGGACGAAACTGCTGGATTCACTTATTGTTAGTGGGAAGTTTCATTGGTACTTCTTAAGATACAAATTACTTATGGTTAACTAAATCAACACAATTACTTTATTAAATTAAAAAATAACGTATATTTAAATTAATTTTTATTATATTTAAAGTAATTTGTATGTTTATTCATCGTGAAATACGGAGTACATAAATAGCTACTTTAAGTTAGGGCTCAGCAAATTCATCCGAAAACCAACCCGAACTGACAAACCGACCAAAATCGGACCGAACCGACTTTTTTCGGTTCGGTTTCAATTTTGTATATTTATTTTGGTTTCGGTTCGGTTTCGGTTTTTGTCGTTTTTTCGGTTCAAAACCCAAAAACCGACCCAAACCGAGTTATTCGGTTCCGTTTCGGTTTTGATATTTATTTCTCGGTTTGAGTTTTTCCCTTTTTCGGTTGTCAGGACGGTGTCGTTTTTTGTCGGTTCGGACCGGGTTTAACCCGATGCTCACCCCTACTCTTAAATATGTTAAGAGTTATTTATTTAATATCTTTTAAACATTGCCGAGTGGGCATTGTATAGCAAATTCCAAACAAAACATATTAAACTTGTTTTTATCTTCTTTTTTATTGGGTTTTTATGATAATAAAGTTTTGAGGATTTACTAAAGATAAGGTATGTTTGGCGAAGATAACGGTGACAAAAAGCAGTAGGAGTAAGCAGTAGCGTAAAACAGTAACAGAAAGTAGTAGCTGTTTGTTTTGATAAAACGTTTGATAACATATGTATAGTCATAATTTGTAACTGGAAACGCTAGTTGCTCATAAATGCTACTATAAGTAGCATTTTGATTTGGAGCGTTTAGAAAAAGTAAGAACGCTAGTTGCTTGTTTTCAAACAAGCATTTTGGGCAAAACGCTAACCGCTAATTGCTGGTTGCTTCAAAACGCTTCTTAATGCTTACTACCAAATATAACCATAATCTTGCTATGTTAAAATTTGTACGTTTTGGGTGGTTGAGAGCGGTTATATTTATAGGGTGTGTGATTTAGACTTAGGATCAAATGAGAAGAAACATTAAAATGAGGAGGATGAGAAATAACTATAACCACACATTAGAGATGCATCGACTTGAATTAGATGCATCCCTAATCTTTTAGATGCATCCTAATATATTTTCTAGCTAAAAATTAGATGAATATACATATATAAGATGCATTTTAGCAAGTTAGGCAAATCCTATGTATTTTTCGTCCTCTGCGGGTCAAATTTGTTGCAAGTACTACTATGCATTGTTTTCACTTCAAAATCACTTTCAAAACTAGTTGGNATCTTTTAGATGCATCCTAATATATTTTCTAGCTAAAAATTAGATGAATATACATATATAAGATGCATTTTAGCAAGTTAGGCAAATCCTATGTATTTTTCGTCCTCTGCGGGTCAAATTTGTTGCAAGTACTACTATGCATTGTTTTCACTTCAAAATCACTTTCAAAACTAGTTGGGATGCATCTAAATGAATAGATATGCATTTAATTTAAATCGACGCATCTCAAATATTTGGTTATAGTTATTTCTCATCCTTCTCATTATAAGTTTTCTTCTCACTGGATCTCTACCCGTGTGATTTATTTATAAGTAAGGTACAAATAATACATGTTTGAAAACCTGAAAAATATCCTCTAAAACTATATTTAACATATTTCAACTTTGTAAACTAACTTTACAACTCGGGATGGTCAGATATAGGGATCATAAACGATCATATGAATACCCTTTGTGGATTCGAGTTTTGATGAAATCAATCAATACCATTATAAACACAATAACAACAATACTAAAGTAAACTAGCTACGACATATAAAAGGTGAGAGATAGAAAAATCAAACCAAAATAACAAGATTTATAGTGGTTCGGTAACGAAGCTCCTTTACGCTCTACTCCACTTCCCGAGTACCCAATTCGAGAGTTCTAAGCACTATGTCAACAAACTCCCTTCAGGCGGAGAAAATCGTACAACGTCGCTTATCATAATTTCAGACACTAAGCAAAATGTCGAGTACTAATTAAGCTAGTACCAATCTCACTCACGATCTACTCGATCCTCTCACAAGTCACACAACTAAAGATATCTACCCGATCTTCACAAGATCCTCTCGATCTATATTCGATCTACCCAATCTACACACTATCAACACAAGCTACACAAAATCTACCCAGTCTCTACACAGTCACAACGATCCACACAATATAACTAAATACAATGACTAGTAACCTAATGTATAACAATATACAACAAGTACGTAACAAGTGTTATGAGTGCACTGAACTAATAGTATAACACTTTGTATCGTCTCGATACGATGTGTTATTCTCTTACACTAGTAGATGAATGTTGGTGATCACTTTGTTGGATGATTGTATCACTCTTAAAGAAAAACAAACTAACTAAATGATCAAAGAATCAAGATTGAAAGAGAGGGATTTAACTCATAAAGTTTTATGTGTTAAAGGGTTGGTTAGAACTGAAAAATGGTCATGTATTTATAGTCAAAAAAACTAGCTGTTACAGGAGACGATACCGTTAAATGCCAGACGGTACTGTTAAATTTAATGGTACCGTCCCAGACAAGAAAGCTTCTCTTTTTGTTTTTAGTGGTGAATGTTTATTTGGGAATGTTTGGAGCTGTTTTTTGAGGGAGGGGGAATAGCTGTTGGGATTTTTAAACTTATTTTATCAAATAAAACATTTATTTTTAATTCAAATATAATTTGTAAAATGTATTTTTGAGAAAGTGTTTTGCCTCATTAAAAATATGAAGTTTTAGAACAAAATTTAATCATTTGATCATTTGTCAAATTGTAAATTTATTTGTTCATACCTTTAGTGATTTACATCGAAATGGAATATTACGACTAAAAACTTGTTTACATTATTTTTGACGTAATACATTTTTACATTTTGTTATTATCAAAACATAGAGATGTAGAAAAATAGAAATAATATTCTTAAATATTATTTGTATTAACACCCTTATTAAGTCGCATACATATTAGTAAAAGATTCACCCTCACCGAACAACTTCTACAAGAAAAATCTTATTCGTTTAGCCTAACTTTATAAGCTATCTTTAGCAAAACTTAGTCATATACTATTGTTTCTAACATGCTTAAGGTTTTTTTCTTTTTCTTTTTTTCGTCGTCGTTGTCGTCTTGTATGTGACATAAGCATTTACAGTAACAGTCAAAAAATTATTTAGCAACAACTTTTTGATGGCGTGAAGACATGTAAAGTCGCTGATCTATATGCTACAAAAGTAACTAGAATATAGTCGTATACATTTTTCCAAAAAAATAAAATGGGTACCTAATGATTTTTAAGTAGTTGGTGCTATAAAACATTAAAACCAATTAAATAGTCTACTCATGGGCTCATGGTGAATTATCTATTTGCTTGACCATAGCTGTGCACTTGTACCTGCTTTCCGAATCAATACATGAATAAAAATGCATACATATATATATGCACAGACATTAGAAGTGTTGTTGCATATGTTTCAAGGAAGCTAGTAATTGTGAGATTTAATGTTCATAAATTAGTATATGTGTAGTACTTATATTTTCAACATATCTGTTCTAATATAATTCTTTTTCAAAAAACATTAATATAGATGAAAAGATGTAACACTACTCAGAAAATGATTTGTTGGACTAAGAAGACACATGAAAAGAAAGGATGGGGGAGAATGTAGTTGTCATCGCCTTAAAGATATGACATAATAATGTTTTGTTATAAACATCCAACACACTTATATCCAAGGCCCAACTGTTTCTTTTTAGTTTTTACTCTTTCAATTATTTAATGATTTGTTTTTAATTTTTTTGCATTTTGTTTTGTTAGAGCATCTAGAAAGTTACTAATGAGAAGATTAAAATTGATCTTTTGTTGTAATCGTATTTATGACACTTTATGTGTGAAATGATCATGTTATTACGTACATGGTGGAGTTTATGAGTAATATAATGTGCTAGATTGATCTTTTACGGTTTTAAAATATCATAAAATAACGAGAATTTTAAGTTATTTGAAGTTCTAGCAAGAGCGAACAAGCCTTATATTCGGCAAGATTCGCATTCGATATTTTGAGACTCGTTCTGTGCACTTTTATTTTTTCTGTGGAATCACACAAAGGCGATATCGACAAGCTGTTCAATAGCTTTATATGAAACGCGGCCAACTCTACAAATAGTAGTGTCATGTCTTCCAAACCATGTCGTTTACACTATAGTACTGAGTAACTCAAGATTCAAGAACAACGGACTTAAGGAAGCCGACTGACGTTCTTTGGCCCAACCTATTATGATGACCGAAACAAAAAGGAGTTTGGCGTACTTATTATAAGTTTCGAAATTGTATATATACCTGATTACCTTCAATACATTCATAACCAAGAATTAGAATCCTAGTAAAAAGAAAGTACTAAAAATGAGAATGAATAAAGGTTTTTATACGAAGCACGTGAGCAGGAAATTACATGATGAGGGTTGATTAGTTAGGAGCGTTTTCACGTGTTAATATGGGACACACCACCTTACGCTCCTCATTTGTCTTTTCAGATATCTTTTTATTATTTATATTAGTCTTCATATGATAGCTACTTGAAAGTCTCATTTGTTTTAAGCACATTTGACCCAAAATATAAAGGCTTTTAAGTTAAATATGATACTTTGCTGATATTCAGTATCATAAATAAGTCTTATTATTTTGGCATTGTTTAGCTAACTTGCTAGAATGAGCAACCAAAACAAACTCATGGATAAAGAAGGTTATTGACTTATAGTTAGGCGTGAGATTATAGGGATGAGCAAAAGAATCAGGAACCGGACCGGAATCGAGAAGAACTGAACCGGATCTAGACCCGATGGTTTTGGTATCCGGTTCTGGTTTTTGAGTTCGAGATTTTTCGGTTATAGGGTTGGTTCGGTTCGAGTATGCCGGTTCTCGATTACGAAACCGAATACCCAAAAATTCTAAAAACATGTAACTTTTTTTTTGATTAATTTTATATATCACCCTACTTTGATGATTAATTTCATATATACCCAAAGTGCAAGTATTGAATGCATAATGTACAATTTTTTAATGTATATTTGAGTATATATGAAATTTCTAACTAAAATGAGGGGAGATATGAAATTGTCTTTTTTACTTTCCATACTTGAAACATTTTATGGAGTACATAAACGATTTTGGTTATTTGGTTGGATAAAGTTTGAATTTATTTTATTTTGTTTTCGAATTGTTATGTGTCATTGTTTTGTTAAACATTTAAACAATGTGAAACTATAAAATGATGGTTTGTTTGAGTTTATGTTTTAGTTGTTAAATGCTATTTGGTTTAAACGTAAATAGTTGCAAACGATTAAAAAATCAACATTTTTTTATTGGCTCAATTCATTTGTGAATGAGGGTTTTTTAATTCTATTTTTAGAAAATCGGTTTCTATTTAGGTATACCCGAAAATCAAAGCGGAACTGAAACCAGAACCAGAGCCGAAAACTATATTCGGTTTGGTTCTCGGTTTGTACTTTTCACAAAATTTGGTTGTTGACATGGGCGGAGCTATGTGAGGACCGGGGAGGGTCCCGGCCCCCTAGGTCTAAGCCCGTTAGTGTACTTATTTGCGATTTCATATGTATTTCCGGAAAAATTTTTATTTCGGCCCTCCCATTTAATGTATTTCCCAAAAAAAATTTGTTTTAGCCCTCCCACAGAAATTTTTCTAGCTCCACTATTGGTTGTTGAATTTATCGGATCTGGTTTCGGTTTCAATCGGTTCCGGACCCATACTCAATGCCTTTTAAAAAGTTTTGTTAGAACTTAGAAGCTAGCTATGTGCAACAATGCTATTTGATAAATAAAACTTTATATATTTTGCATTTATTAGCATTGATTGATTACAATTGTTTAGGTGGTATTGGAAAGATCAAAGATCATACAGTAGTAGATCCAACAAAGTAATTAGGGGTGTGTAGGTACGACCGGTTGACTCATTAAATCTATACGAACTCCACTTTATGAGATCCACATCAATGCACATATTTATAGTGATTACTGATTAGCCTTTATACAAGGAAACTTGTGGTTTTAGACCCAATTTATTGAGTTCATACTTCATACTCATACTTCAATTCTTGATCATTGTGTCCCATGTATATACAACTACATATGTAATGTCCATTTGTCCCGTATAAAAATTATGTACGTGTATATATAAAGTTAGAAATTAAGCTTAGAAAACAAAAGTTAATCCTACTTTTAATCCATAAAGAAGTTCCAAATCTTATGTAAATGATATTTGTCTTTCACTGGCCATATCAATTGACAATCGTTAACGTGGCAACAGCTCACATTAATGAAGTCAGAGCAATGATTGTGGGATGCTTTAAAACGAACATACAAAAAACGCTAGTCAAAATTTCTTTCTCGTGATCTTATTTATCATCTTACAACGTCTGTATCAATCACCCATCAGCTTAGTAAAAAATCACTTTCATATTCACCCCGATAGCTGGCACGTAAGTTGCGAGCGGATAAGTAGGAATATGAGTAGGAGTATGTAGCATATTTTTTTAAAACTATTACGCCACTTTTATTATCTGCCGTATGTTTCATAGAGATTGATTCTATTCATAGGTGGAGCTACGTGAAGGCTAGAGGGAGTGACTCTCGTAGAACTTCTTGTAATAGTGTACTTTTTATGCATTTTATGTGCAAAATAAATGTAGTTTAGCCTTTGGCCCTCCTATTATACAAGGATTGCATCGATGGCTCTCTCAGAATATTTATTGTAGCTCCGCCATTGATTCTATTTTTAAGGAAACTTTTAAACTTTTCAATGTTGAAATATTCTGTTATAAACATTAAACAACAAACAAAGATGGACATGGCTGGTAATGAATTCATGAATGACGATGACCAGTCTAAATTCATGAACAATAGTTTTCTAATGGGCCAGGATAGTAGATAGCTAAATATGGGCCTCCACTGCAACTCTAGTTGAATAAAATTGACTTATCAAGTATCAACAATTCAACATAAGGAAATACTCAGTTTTACATTTCTATTACTCCGTATTTCAGATATGAAGAGAACAAAAACTAATAAGGTTCTGATAAATCTTTATATTAGTATTTGGGTTTCACAATTAATTTTAAACTTTTAAGTGAAAAGGTCGTTTTTCATGACTAAATAATCGAAATAATTTGAGTCATACTAGACAATGTATATAATATAAGGACCAGTTTTGTAAATTAGCCGTTAGTCCTCTGCAACTGTTTTTCTTGCAAGAAATATATTTGTTGTTCCATAATTTCTCCTCCCCCTCTCCTTCCTTGAATCCACCGTCAATCTGCCCGTTATTACAGGTTAACAACTGTGATTGACGGTGGCTCACCGCGCTACTGGTGATGCCCGTGAAATTCTGAGCTGCTCTTCGATAGGATTACATTTTAACCGAAGGAGCTGATATTTATAGATTTATTTGTATATCAGTTTCGCCATCTTTTTCCAATTATTTTGTACGAGGTGACCTTCATATATTTGTTTAAGAATTATGTTATTCGTACATAATGTTCTATTGATTTCATTTTCAAATGCTATATGATGTAAGAATAACCTCCAATTTATTTTCATTTGCGTTATGAACATAAAACTTAGGATTATTGATGAATGTCATTCATTTGACAGAGAGAACAAGTCATGAAAAATAGCTACAACCCAAGTCCACAGATTGCCACCAACATAGAGCCAGCATCTCGTCCATTACCTTTAAACAAGACAACATTTGTACAAAGAAATTCTCGTGTCTTCCAAGCGAGAGAATCATGGGACCGTCTTTTTGATGAAGCTTATAGAGCAGATGTTGAGATTCATACGGATAGTCATGACGTTGTTATCTATGGACATGCTAGTATTCTTGTAAGCTCAATCATTCATGTAAGGGCTAATGGTAATAACTAGTCATAACGCATAACATTTACTCGATCCATGTTATTACCAACAGGGTTTTGCCTCTCCTGTTTTTAGAAGCATGTTTAAGAAATCAAGAACCAAGCATCAAGTTTTGATCCACGGGGTTCCACTAGAGGCTGTTCGGACATTCATCCGTTTCTTGTACTCTTCATGGTATATAATATATAACAATTCTTTCAAAGGTCTGTTGTACCTTATAATATTTTGTTGGTTGTTACTTATTTTTGTGGGCTATGTTTCTTGCATTGCTTTGGTGTAGTTATGAAGAAGAACAAATAGAGGAACATATATTGTCCCTCTTAGTGCTTTCCCATGCTTTTGTAGTACCTCAATTAAAACGAGAGTGCGAGTATCAGATTGAACACAGATTGTTAAATGTGGACAATGTAGTCGACGTATTTCAGCTATCACTGTTATGTGATGCTCCTCGGCTTGGTATCATTTGCAACCGGTTTATCCTAAAATGCTTTGATGCCGCATCTACCTCTGCAGGATGGAAGGCCATGAGAGCTAGTCATCCACATCTTGAAAAGAAACTTATCGTATCTCTCAAGAATGAAAACAACGTAAGAATATACATTCATATAATAGCTTTTGTGAACCAAGTTATATTTTAATCTCGATATTACTTTCTGAAAGTACAAGGACCAAATTAGTAGAACTTAAAGTTTGTAACTGCCACATTTTCTGGCAGCCTTAGCCGAAGGGTTGTGACTCTTCACACACACCCATTCGATTAG
>LBNU01025388.1:256717-271989 GCA_014162995.1 Artemisia annua
ATTAGTTTTAATGCCCTTCAAATGAAGGAGGATGAAACGGTAGATGCATTTACGAACAAATTAAATGGCTATGTCACAAAGGCAAAAGAATTAGGAAAAACCTTGGATGAATCACTTTTAGTACGAAAACTATTAGACTCCACACCCGATAGATTCATTCAGATAGTAGCATCCATAGAACAAACTAGTGATCTAAATGACATCACCCTAGATGAGATCACTGGAAAACTTAAGGCATTCGAGGAAAGGATAAAACTCCGAAAGGGAGGACAAGTAGAAAGCCAGGATAACTTATTATTCGCACAAGGCGAACATTCTAAGAATAAGAAACACTTCAACAAGTATAGGGGTATATCAAACTACTCACGAGGAAACTGGCAAAACAAAGGAAATAGAGATAACTCGAATGGACAGAATTCAACCCACAATAACAAGTCTGATAAGAATAAAGGTGGGTGGAATAAGATGAATATAAAATGTTTCAATTGCGGGAAACATGGACACTTTAAGAGAGAATGTAGAAGTAAACCAACAACTCAGGAACAATCGAACCTTATCTGGGAAGACGATGAACCATCACTGCTAATGACTACACACGAAGAAGTTCTACTAAATGAAGGACAAGTACAACCCCGAAAATATGCTACAACAGATGCTAGCATATGGTATTTAGATAATGGTGCAAGCAACCACATGACCGGAAACAAGAGTCATTTCAAGTATTTAAACGAAAGCATCACTGGACACGTTCGTTTTGGAGATGGATCGTATGTAGAGATAAAGGGTAGAGGTTCAATATTACTAGGATGTAGAAACAAAGAGCAGAAGATAATATCAGATGTTTACTACATTCCGAACCTCAAGAGCAACATACTTAGTCTAGGACAACTTACTGAAATAGGTTGTAAGATCATCATGGATGGAAACAAGCTGACTTTGTATGATAAGAATAAGAAGTTGTTGATGAAAGTAGAAAGGTCGAAGAATAGACTTTACAGTATAAGACTACAAATAGAGGCACCAATATGTCTCTTAGCAAACGTGGAAAACCAAGCATGGTTATGGCACGCTAGATTAGGTCATCTAAACTTTGACGACATCAACAAGATGACAAGAAAAGGTCTAGTGGAAGGAATACCAAGGATAAACCATGTTGGACAAATATGCGATGCATGTTTACTAGGTAAACATAGTAGGACACCATTTCCGAACCAAGCTAAATTCAGATCTAAGAACCCACTGGACTTAGTATATGGAGATCTTTGTGGTCCCATAAGTCCAGCCACACATTCAGGAAAGAAGCTCATCTTTTTACTAGTAGATGACTGTACACGATTTATGTGGGCTTACTTTCTTACATCGAAAGATCAAGCATTCAATACATTTAAGGAATTTAGACAAACGGTTGAAATGGAGTTAAGGCTGAAATTAAGAATGCTGAGAACGGATAGAGGTGGTGAATTTACATCAAATGAATTCACCAAGTACTGTAAAGAGAACGGAATAGCTCGACAGTTAACGGCACCATACTCACCGCAACAGAATGGAGTAGTTGAGAGAAAGAATAGGACGGTGTTATCAACTACTAGGAGTATGATGAAAGCAATGAAGTTACCCTTAACTTTTTGGGCGGAAGCGGTCAAGCACGCCATTTACATACTAAATCGGGTACCTACACGAGCACTGGAAGACAAGACACCGTATGAAGCACTCTACAACAGAAAACCAAACCTACAAAACCTTAGAATATTCGGATGCACAGCTTATGCTAAGATAACAATCCCTCACTTGAAGAAGCTGGATGATAGAAGCATACCGATGGTTTACTTAGGAGTAGAGGAAGGATCAAAAGCTTGTAGGCTATATGATCCTGTAGAAAAGAAGAGACATGTTAGTCGGGACGTAAAGTTTATGGAAACGAAACCGTGGAATTGGAATGAGGATGAAGAGGATACAAGTGCACAAGACAACTTTTGGGCAAGCTTTGTGGATGGAGAAGTTGACACAGAAAATCCTACACCCGTCAACTTGGAAAACAATGATAATATGCATCCAACACCGGACCCAACACCAACTCATATACCAGAACAAAACTCACCAATTACACCACAAACATACAATTACGACCCTGACTCAGAAGAAGAATTAGAAAATTCTATTAGCTCACTAGAGAACTCAGATCAAAGATATGATCACAGCCCAGTACGAGGACGACGAACTATAGCAGAAATTTATGAAACTGCACAACAAGTAGAAGCACCTAGCTTATTCTTCACAGAAGAAGAACCTCGTAACTATAAGGAAGCATCAAAGGATGAGAAGTGGATTGAGGCCATGAAAGCTGAATTAGATTCAATTAACAAGAACAACACTTGGACTCTTACCACATTGCCTGACAACCACAAGGCAATAGGACTCAAATGGGTTTACAAAACCAAGAGAGATGCACAAGGAAAGATCATAAAGTATAAAGCAAGACTAGTAGCAAAAGGTTATGTACAAGAACAAGGAATAGACTTTGATGAAGTATTCGCACCAGTTGCTAGAATAGAGACAGTTCGATTGATATTAGCACTAGCTGCATATCATGGATGGCAAGTACATCACTTGGATGTAAAATCAGCATTTTTACATGGAGAACTGAAGGAGGAAGTCTATGTTACACAACCTGAAGGTTTCATTCAACAAGGAAACCAAGGAAAAGTATACAAGCTAACTAAAGCTTTGTATGGCTTAAGACAAGCACCAAGAGCTTGGAATGTGAAGCTTGATAAAACCTTGAAGTCCCTAGACTTCAAGAAATGTAATCTCGAACAAGCAGTATACACAAAGAGAAGTAAAACTTCTACACTGATCGTTGGAGTGTATGTTGATGACTTAATCATCACGGGAACACCGAAGAAAGAGATAGACTTGTTCAAATCCCAAATGGAAGATCAATTTGAAATGAGCGACTTAGGATTGCTGGCATATTACCTTGGGATAGAAGTTACGCAGACAGGAGGAGAGATTACAATCAAGCAAACCGGATACATTAACAAGATCCTGAAAGAAACAAGTATGACGGATAGCAATGATACCAAGATACCATTGGATCCCGGCACTAAGTTGGTCAAGGCGGAAGATGGAAACCCAGTTGACGCAACTTATTACCGAAGCTTAATTGGAAGCCTCAGATACTTATTACATACAAGACCGGATCTTAGTTATTCAGTCGGACTACTAAGCAGATTTATGCAAGAGCCAAAGGACCAGCATCTGAAGGCACTAAAACAAGTAATCCGATATATCAAAGGAACGAAGGAACATGGAATAATATACAAGAAGGAAGGCGGCTGCAAGATAACAGGTTATAGTGACAGTAGTTATGGAATCAATACCGATCAAGGAAAAGGAACTACTGGAATCGTATTTTACTTTGGAGAGTCACCCATTACTTGGAGTACTCAGAAGCAACCGACAGTGGCACTATCATCATGTGAATCTGAATTCATGGCGGCTACTGCAGCAGCATGTCAAGCCTTATGGTTAAAACGTTTACTTAGTGAATTGACTGGACAAGAAGAAAAGAAGATAACACTCAGAGTCGACAATGTATCAGCTATAGCACTCGTGAAGAATCCAGTATTTCATGGAAGGAGTAAACATATAGACATTCGCTACCATTTCATTCGGGAATGTGTAGAGAATGGTCATCTTGAAGTGGAACACGTTAGCGGAGAACTACAAAGAGCAGACATATTAACAAAAGCTTTACCAAGACTCAAGTTTACAACTATGAGACAAATGCTCGGAGTTCAAGACCTTGGAGAAAGAAATGATCAAGATTAAGGAGGAGAATGTGAACCGAAGTTTATAATCTCGACATTTACTTTTCCAGAAACTCGAAGGACCAAATTAGTAGTTTTAGAACTTTGTAACTGCCATAATTTCTGGCAGCATAGACGAAGGGTTGTGACTCTTTGTTCACACCCATTCGATTCAGACAAGACCAAAGGGACGCACCCTTATGCGTGAACAGACACGATGGTTCATTGCAACCATTCGTTTAGTATAAATACATGTAATCCTGTAACTTTACAATAGTTGGAAGAATTAATATAAGTTATCTAGTTATTTGTTTGCAATCTTATTCGAACCATATACAAACCATTTCGATCCAAAACACACGCACACATACTCGACAGAAACTTTGGGACAACAGCTTTTACCAATTTCTTGATGTGGTGTTCTGATTAATTAGTTAGCCTTTAATTTTCACTATTTTAGAGACGAAAAGAGATGATGAGGAAGTTGACAGATAGGAAAGTTTATTTAGAATTATACGAGGCAATGGAAGCCCTTGTTCATATATGTAGAGACGGTTGCAGGACAATTGGTCCACAGGGTAAGGTGTTGAAAGAGGAGCAAGAGCCTTGTAGGTACGAGGCTTGCAAAGGCCTTGAATCCCTTCTTCGCCATTACTTTGGATGCAAGCTGAGAGTTCCTGGTGACTGCACTCATTGCAAAAAAATGTGGCAGCTCTTGGAGTTACATTCTCGTATATGTACCGATTCTAATGTTTGTAGGGTTCCTTCATGCAGGTGTGTGTCCCTAATCTTTTATAAGAATTTGTAACCTATATATAATATTTTACTTACTTGAAACATGGGTTGAGTGACAGGAAAATTAAGCAGAGGATCGCGAAACAAAGCAAGAAGAAGAAAACAAAGAAAGATGAGATGAAGTGGAAAATATTGGTTAGGAAAATCATGAGAGCGAAGAGCATAACCGGAGCTCCTTATTTCACATTGGCATCATCATGAGGGTGAGGGTTAGTAACAGCTTAAATATAGCAAATATAGTCATAATAAAAGCATAAACTTCACAATTGTTGTCGTTTTTGTATCCGTAATCATATGCAAGAACAGAATTATAGTTTTTCTTTGTTAAGTTGCTTCGATTGTACATTGTATGTACATTTGAAATGTTTCATGAATCAAAACTAAACATTGAGAAAGTGGAATGTCATTACATTATGCAAAAGGAAAACCACCAGATTGAGTTTGATATTTCCAGGATCAAGACCAAGATTCAATACACCAATAGAGTACATTAGGATCATCCGATCATACATGCCTTCTGTCCTAAATTTTTGGGAGATGTTACAAAACAACAACATTTCTATCATAGTTTATGAATGTGTTCAAGATAATAATTAATACGTATAAGCTATATACTATTTGGTGTTGGTGATTTTAGTGTCATCACTTATATTTTGTGTAATTTTGAGTTACTTGAGATCAAGGGCTTAGTCAGGTTTAGCTTATAGTCGAGTTAGGAGGTGCGGAGTGCACACTTGTTCTAGCTAGCTTGATGCCGCCATAGCTAAGTGCGGGGGTCAAGGGGCAGGTGTGACTCTTCCCTCCAACTGTTTTTCCCACAAAAGACACACCTTTTCCCGGCAGGTGTGACTCTTCCCGCCAACTATTTTTAATCAATTTTAACTAACTTTTGGTTAAGTTTTGAATGATATGATTGATCTCTTCCAGAACAGAACACACATAAGAACTTTCTGTGTTTTTCTTTGTTCTCTCGTGCCTTATAAACAAAGTGTGATTCTCTGAATTATCCAATTGACGATTTCGTGATACCCGAAGCACATAGGGTCAAAATACTTCAATCTAAAAGTGATCTCTACACGATTCAAAGAATATATCATGATTATTACCAATCACACACACCCAAATTCGAACATATATGATCTTTCAAACTAACAATATTTACAAATGTTTCACTATCTTTGTGGAGACTTGAATCCACCAAGAAAATGGGCCAAAAGGCCCAAAAAAGTGAGTAGGGTCAAAAGTCAAAACCCCTGAAAACAAAAGTCAAAAACCTACAAAATCTTGCTGGCATATATGACATTCGTGTAAAGTTGCTACAACTCACGCACTGGTTGTGTTGAACGAACTGAGATTAAGCTTGCTGGTAAGCTTCTTCTGTTATGTACAACTTCTTTCTGTTAGCTTCATTGCAGCATTTTATAAGTCACTTTTTGGGCATCCATTTTGCAGATTTACTTTTTCATACATTAGTCACGTAGGCTTAGGATATTGACACAACATTGAACTAATTTATTGTCATTCCAGTTTTGTGTTTTTGTGATTATCAAATTTGGACTATTCGATATTTTATCGTGTTCATTAAGATTTAAAAATAGAGTTTCTTCTGAAGAGCTAGCAACAAGTTAAAGCATTTATTTTCTTCTAAAAATGTATGTAAGCAAATACAAGGCTACAATTATCCGTTTGTATTCTATACTACCACGTTAGACGATCCATGATACGCCGGCTTTCCATATATTCCGATACCTTCTACCAGTAGCTAGATGGCAGTTTAAAATCACATATCCATGATTATTGTCATCGTTTTGCTTTCTTGTTGACTAATTGGATGGTAGCTTTTGTAGATGTTCTCGTCCAGCATTTACTCTTCTGATCGTTACTTTGTACAAGCTCAAAATAAAAATATATATTCTACACTTTTGGACAAAATGCATCTCCCGTTTTAATTTTGTAAACGCCCTTGATGTGCTTGTGACAAAGTTGAGTACTGTGTGTAAACTTTTGGTGCATATCATGGAGTGGAGTATGAGCTTTCGTCATCAGAACTCATACTGTGATGATTCAGGTTGAGGTTGAATCTGTTTAGTACTGGCAACGATGCAGTGGCCGCAATTCTGAATGATCTTGTTGTACCCGTCATAGTTTTATTCTGCATTTCACCAACCTCTTTGCAAACGTGGTCAAGTACGCCTAGAAATTCTCTTACAATCATGAAGATTCTGAAAGGTTGAGCCCCTTCTCGTGCAGTATCACCATGGAAATACTCCGTCACATCTTTCACAGATGACAACGCCTTTTTTTCAATCATCTTGATTTTTGCAATTTCTACTTCTGCTTCTTTGATAAACGTTTTCATTGACTCGCAGAAGTTTCCTTCCATATCTGGCTTCTCATGACCTGTTAATCGAATCTTCTGCAGCCCCATTTCGAGCTTTATGACATAGCCGCTTAGAACATCTGAGTCCATTCCTGCTGCTTTCTTGACGTTACTTAGTTCTCGACTCAACCCACTAACGACCTGCAACCCTTGTTTCTTAAAAGGTGTAGCAGAAAAACCGTTGCTTTTAACATCAGAATCTGTGCCTTCGGATCTTATGATCTCTTGGACTACAAAGTGAAGCAAGGTTGTTTTCCCATCTGTTCCCTTTATGTCTACCAGTTTTAAGAGTGTGTCAAGTTTAAAAGCCGTAGCTTCACCACGATTTGTGCCAACATTCATGCGATTACCCGTCCGTAAAACAGCTTCAAGGAGTTTGAGGAAAAGTCGACTGTTCTTTAGCTCCTCGCTTGCTTCCTGATAGAAGTTCACGCAATAAGCTTTTGATGAAGGAACATGTTGGCATTATTAAAAAAATAAATAAAAAAAAACATACAAAGTTTAAGTAATACCTCAAGTGTTTTAAATGAAGTCCTGAGGTATTTTATTTCGGTTTCAAAGTTTGCTCTGTAAAGCATGGCCTCCACTCTTTTAAATGCGAATGGTACATCAAGGATTGCCTTCAGGAATCTCTCTGCAGACCCTAATTTTGACATGTCACCTTTATAATCCCTAAGCTTTATTTCTTCTTCCTTGGTTGGAGCCATCTTTACTAGTGTTTCCAAGAGCTCTGCACCTAATCCTTCTGGATTTCCTGTTTCACCAGAAATACATTAGTGAAGAGGCCTAATGTAAAGATATAGTAGCTGACTAGACACCAAAACCTGTGTAGAACTTCTAGCATATGTTGCAATGCATGTCAAAATGAATCTCATAATTACAACTTTGCAAGTCAATGTGCTGAGATTATATTTGCGAATGCCCATTGGTCAATGACCCTGTCATGATGCTTATATGTGATTTTTATAAGTGGATTTAACATTAAGAGCTCTTGAAAGTTTGCTATTCTGGAAGTTCTTATCAAAAGATATTGGTTTTAGCCCGTTAGATTAGTTATTTACATCAACTAGAGTATGGTTGGGGGATTTTGCAATGCCGTTTCTGCTGCTTGCTAAATCAAAGATGCATCCAAAACTAGTGTGTTTGTCGGTCACAACTCACAAGATTCCATAAACTAGCATTGATGATCGAATTTCCATATTCGTGAGGTCTTAAAGCTGTTTAATTACTATTATTGGATCAGGCATATGGGATAGGATCGAAATTACTTACCATCTAGAAGTGCTTCAGATACCTCATCCCTTGTTACATTCAATGCTCTTAGTAATATGGCTATGTTCTGCGACTTTTTCGGATCCAACACTCTCTTCTCCTTTTCAACTTGAGGTAAAACCGACCTCGGGGTCTCTTCCTTCTTTGGCAAGCCACCAGAATTACATCCAAAAAGTGACTCCATCATGTCCTCATTCAGTCTGCATCACAAACGGAAAATCATACAACTACATACAACACATTCAATGTTCTACAAAAGAGTATGTCATGTTATTTGAGTAGTGTGTACTTACTGGAATGAGCTTGATTTTAGCTGGTCCCACACGGTTGCTCTATCGGAAGATGCTCGTACTTTGTCCCAATGTAAAGGCTTCAGCTTTGGTTTCGACCAATCTGCATCATCGCCTTCTACACCATTGTCGTTTACTTCCTCCAATGGCTTTTCTTTCACAATTCCTGGAGTTACTTCAGGACCAAGACTCCTTTGTTCCGACATTTCCACCTGTCGAGTGCAAGACACTTTTTTTGGTGAAATTCCCACCTTTTGTGGCGTTGGCATTGCTGGTGGAGGAGGAGGAGGAGGTGGTGGTGGTGGTGGTGGAGGAGGAGGCGGTGGTGGTGGGACCTGTTTAGGCTTTTGAGGCGAATGATTATTGACCGAATGCAAACGAGACATATCTGGTGGAGGTGGTGGAGCTGCGAATTTAGTCCTTCTAGCACCATATGTTATTGCTAATGGCTGAGTATACTCCATTGAAGTCGAAACTAATGGAGGCCGTTGTGGTGGTGCTGGTGGCGGCTGTGGAATAGTAGTTATTTTTGTATCCGGTGAAGAAGAAACCGAAAGCCTTGATCTTGGTGAAGTTCTTTTAGAATGAGGGACAGGACTAGTACTTCTTTGTTTTTTGATCACCAAGTTCGAATCACTACTATTTTTATAGCTCGAACGACTCATTTTAGATGTACTATTAGTATACCCGTCTTCAGTACTCGCATTTGAACCATGAGGAGTATAAAAATCATTCCTTACCTCCTCATCATCATCATCGTCATCAGAAGACATAGCAGGCGGCGAAACAACAGCTGGAAGTAGCTGCGGTTTACTCAAAGGAGGAAGCGGCTGAAGATCAGGACTAGGCCTATACCTTTCGGACGCTTTAACAGAACCCAGCTTATGATACGGCGAAACATTAGTCGGTCCATTAGTCCCTTCACTAACTGATCTACCCGGCTCAACCGTCCCAATATACAAAAAACTAGATGGTTGCCCATTATCATCATTAGTTACAGAATTACGCCCTCCCACTAGCTTCTGCGTCTCACTCAAATGCTTATTCTTATGCTTATACACGAAAAACGCCAATGCTGACAGCATTCCTAGCGTAACAAGGCCAACAGATATAGCAACTGCTATTTTCTTAGCAGGCTTATTAGCTGGCTGCGAGGCAATGGGATTCGACACCGGGTTGTTATTGTTATTATTATTGTTATTGTTGTTGTTGCTATTATATGCTCCCACCGCATTTGGTGGGACGGGTGTCGGTGGAGTCTGATAAGGCGGGTTTTCGTTAAAAAAAGGTTGGTCATTGGCGGTTGTGCTTGCTGGTGGTGATGGTGGTGGGAGCTCAGTGGTGAAATCTGGTGATGGAGGAGGTTCCGAGCTAACCGGGAAAAGCGGCTGGTGGAGAATTCTTCTAGTGGTAAGGGCTGCTGCTGATATTAGAGGTAAAAAAGATACTAGGATAAAAATAGAAAGAAGTAGTCTCATTGTGATAGTGTAGTTGTGGTTATTTGCTTCATTACATGGTTCATGTTATCTTAGGTTATTGTTTTGTTTGTGTTATTATTTTTTAAAAAATTGTGTTTGTGTTTTTCTTTGAAAGAGAGATGAGAATAATCAAAGGAGAATATGTGAAGCTTCTTTGGTGTGCAAGATCTGGATGCTATCTCTCCCGTTGGGGAAAGATGTGTTTTTGTGATTGAATGACGTCACCATGCTTTGCACTTTTGCTTTTTATTTTGTTTGTTTTTATATGTTTGGAACAAAAAAAAGGTTGGTAACCACTCAAATTGATTATTAGTAAATCTAGTGAAATCAAATGTAGGGGTGTAAATTTGGAAATTTGACTCGAGCTCAAGCATGAATCTCTCAAAATGCAAGCTTGGCTTGTTTAACTTCATTAACTTTTAAGTCTCGCAAAACTCATTTTGAGCCTTGTATTCTTAACTCGAGCTTAGCTAGTGTCATATATTGCAAGCTTAGGCTCGGCTCAAGCTCAATTCTGTTACATGATAGTTCTAAACGAAATAAAAACTGATCCAAGTTGGGCTTGTTAAGTAGAGTAGGTTTGTCCTAGTGAAAAATGTATAATGCTTAACACATACTTCTGTTAAACGAATTAGTGATTTTTGAATGTGTCATCAATTCTTCTACCTGTCAAACATTAACCAGACACATGGGATTCAAAACCACTAATCAGATTGTATTAAATAAATTTAAGAATGTGTTGATGGTGTTCTTATTAAATGAAACCTTTTGGTGGTGGTGTAATCAAAAAATGCAACCTTCGTACTATTTTTTTTCTTTTTTTTTTTTGTTTGTAACACTTGCTTAATGATATTTGATGACTTTTAAACCCACTAATAAGTAGTTATACATCTAAAATGAGTTAATATAAAGAAATCCTAGTAATTTAAAACAGAATTTAGAAAAAGGTTATTCACCAATTAAATATTTGTAAAGTAATTCTTATATGTCGACAGTATCCATGAACCAATAACAAATATAATGTCAGGTTAGAAGTTAATGTTGTACCAAACAATATTGTAAGGTTATACTATACAGTAGTATTTAAGTGGTTGTAGTTTTACGCAAAGAAAGTATCAACTCTATTTCAAAATAAATGTCTATTTAGTAAACGCATAAAGTTAAAAAAAATCTTACTAACTATAATTTTTACCAATCAAATATCATTTTCATTTATTAAACTTTTTATGATTGATTGAAATGTAAAATAAACGTTTATTTTGAAAATTTTTAAAATGAAAACATAAATATTCATTTTGGGACGAAGTGATTACATGTCATTCAGTCACAACGTTTATTTCTTACTTTTTTGAAATGCAAATTTAGTGCAAGTAATAAAATAGGCCAAAACACATATTATTACCTTGTACTTGGCAAACAGGATTTCAGTACCCTGAACTTTTTAGGGTGCAGAATGGTACCCCGAATTTGGCAAACTGAAATTACTACTACCATGTACTAAATTAACTCAATAATATTCTTTATTTTATTTTATTTTTTCTAAAAAATCAATTTACTAAGGTCTAATGTAATATACTCCCTCCGTCCCATATTAAATGTTCATGTTTGACTTTACAAGTCTTTTTTTATCAACTTTGACTTTAAATATTTTTGCTTGTGTTATATAGTATTTGATAAAAAATATACGCAATGAAAATACATTTAAAACTTAATCCATACATATATTTTGTATCAAGTATTATATTACACAAACACAAATATTTAAGGTCAAAGTTGAGAAAAAAAGACTTTGAAATGTCAAACATGACATTTAATATGGGACGGAGGGAGTAAATGATTTGTAGGTAAACTTAGGATAATTAATCATAATTTATTTATAATTTAGTTAATTTTATTTTTCTTTTAATTAATATAATATAATATTTAGTTATCAAGAATAAATATATATTTGAAGTACAGAGTAATACTTTATAGAAAATGAATTTACTGCACTAGTTTCAATATATAGATATTCGTATTATATACTAAGTGTCTGTTTAAAATATTTTTTGAGACCATAACAGTTTAACTATTTATTTCTTCATATACATATTTTAATACAAATTACAAAACTCATATATGGTTAGTTATAAATTGACCTAAAAATTATTTGTAACAAACGTTTAATAATATAATATGAATATATCTTTTTTAGAACGGCTATAATATGAAGATATATATTAAGTGTAATGCGTTAGAAATATTTTAGAAATAGATACTAAATATATATTTTTTATATTCTAAATGATCTATTAAATAGTATATTAATTTTTGAAAATGAAAAATAATTAAATTTTAGGAGAAAATATATTTACCTAGCCAAAGTTTTACTATAAATTATTTATTAAAAAAGACTTTACTAAATTAATCTTTAGAAAAAAAATAATTAATTGTTGAGTTAATTAGTATATGGTAGTAGAAATTCTATTTTGTCATGTTCATGGTACCATTCTACACTCTTAAAAGTTCATGGTACTAGATGATCTAATTTGCCAAGTTCGGGATACTAATATGTGTTTTGGCCTATAAAATAAAAGTGTTCCAGCCTTCATTTGCAAACCATTCGGTATATTCGATCATGGTTTGAATCAACTTGATTATCATTATTTAAGTATTAATGATGTAGTAATACCAATCAAGGTTCTATTCAGCTTGACACGATTCAGTTTATTACGATTATTATGTTAATACATATACAAACACATGGTACCACAGTATATATCACACAAACTCAATGAGTATCAAGAGTGGAGTGTTCTAATACTCGAGCTCAAATCAAAAGTCTAATCGTTTACATTACTTGAAATATTAGCAAAATATTTGATGAAACTTGACTGGCCTAGTCAAATTTTTTTGACCGCAAGTAAATTACTTGAGTTGATTGATTGTTGCTTTAGAAGATAAATCTAGAATTAAAAGCTATAATTGATTGGTAGTGGTAATCTTTTCAAAGTGTCATGTGGGATCCGATCGCACCGACTAGATTATATCTCTATATATATGTCTTTAGTCGTACATGGCCACGTCGGTATCAGCATCTTTTCTTTACCTTTGCTTTTCTCCATTGCTCATTGTTTTGCTTTTCCCAATTCCTACCCCCCTTGGGATACTAAAAAAAACTTGTCAATGCGAAAAAAGAAACTTAACAGTGCTAGATGCGACGGGTATTATTCGTCAAGTTATAGGCGTGACAAGTCAACTTTTACTTCACAATTTCATAATTTATACACACAAACTGGCAATTAAAGCTACAACGTGGTGCCTATAACGTGCAATAACGCACCCAACAGTGCAGTTTTGGCGGTGTTATAAACTTATAGGCACCAAATTGTGCCTATAACGTGTTGCACCAAGCACAATAATAATACGAGTATATGCGTTTTTAGTTGAACGGTATGTGGCATTAGAATGACTAGCCTAAAGTGGCGGTAATTTTTGCGGTGTTTTGTGGTGCAGTTTGGTTTTTTGTTTCGTAGTTCTGAGAAAAAGAGCGTGTGGTTAATATGTGTATAGAGTGAAGGTTTTATGGACAAATTTTAATTTATTTGAAAGTTGATAGGTTGGAGGTGAAGTTTTGTAAGTGGATAGTTAAGTTAGATTTGGAGGACTTAATCTTAAAAATGAAGGTTGAAATGAGGTTTCATGTTTGCTAGAGGATATGTATGCTTTTTGGACTAGGATTGTCTCAAGTTGAAAAATCAATTTGAGTCAAGTTGATTTTTCAACTTGAGAGGATCTCCCTTCATGCTTTTTTATTATAGCAAAAAGTGTTATCAGCTCAGTATTTTTCCTTTATAACTCAAAACATATAACTTAACCTAAAAACACTCTCTATCCGTCACTCAACTTATAGGACACCTTGATGCAGGGCATGTTCGAGCTCCAACTCCTCTGGCTTAGCCGCCGGTTCTTCGGTCAAAATGTAAAGTCAAGTGTTCTAATGATTCAAGAAGATTGAAGGGTAAAAAGCGACAATGTACAGTTGTCGTTATCTATCTTTTAATATTTGCATCTATCTAATTTTTATAAAAGATTTGTTTAGATTTATAAAAGTTATAGTGTTTCCCTATTTTAGTTTTGGTAGAGATTATTAGCTTTCTCTTCAAGACTCTTTAAGACTATAAGTACATGTAATAAGTTTAGGTTTTGAAATAGTTATGATGAATTGAATTAAAAAGAGTGTTTCTCTTGAAGTCTCTTTTGGGCGCCCTTTGAGGGTTTATCGAATTCCTTGTTTACTTTGTTATTTGTGTGGTTTCTAGCATTCACAACGGTATCCGCCATCATTTGGTATCAAAGCCAGATTCGATCCTGTGACCTGTGAGTTATGGGCCCACCAAATAAAACACAAACACAATAAACACAATACAAAAGAAAAAAATATATATAGAAAAGAAATAAAATGACGAATAATTTAGTTGTTAATTTTGACGCGAAGTACTATGACTTGGAGTGGAATTTGAAGTGAAGCCATATGTATCGCGTTATCGGACACCAATCACCCCTTTAATGTCGCACACGTTGTGCTTTTAGTATTAAGAGTACGATGATATGACATTTCTTTTACTTTTTTATTGTTGATATCATAACTAAAGTTTGTAATTAGTAGACTTGTCAAAAAAAATCAGCTAAAGTTTAGTTCCTCTTCTACTTTTTATCTTTTTCTTTTGGGAAAATGATAAAAAAATACATTGAACTTGACACTTTTTACCATTGTATGTTGCCAACTATTTTTTTTTTCATTGTAACACAAAACTTGACATTTTTTGCTATTGTATGTACTAAGCGTCGCATCGTTAGTCCTTTACACTAACGGTCGTTAGTAAATAATTTGAAATTCCGTTTTCTTCCGATTTTACACGTTTTCGTCCGTTTTCTTACGTTTTTCTCCGATTTTACACGTTTTCTTCCGTATTTTTCGTTTTCGTCTGTTTTTTTTACGTTTACGCCCGTTTTTTTACGTTTTCACCCGGTTTTTTACGTTTTCTTTCGTTTTTTTACGTTTTCGCCAATTTTTTTAAGTTTTCGTCCTTTTTTTTTACGTTTACGCCCGTTTTTTTACGTTTTCACCCGGTTTTTTACGTTTTCACCCGTTCTTTTTACGTTTTCGCCTTTTTTTTTACATTTTCGTCCGTTTTTTTTATGTTTACGCCCGCTTTTTTACGTTTTAACCCGGTTTTTTACGTTTTCACCCGGTTTTTTACGTTTT
>LBNU01025388.1:272362-294661 GCA_014162995.1 Artemisia annua
ACCCGGTGAGAGTGTTCAAATACGTATGTAAAAAACGGACAAAACGTAAAAAAACGGCATACAGGCGAAAACTACAAAAACGGGCGAAAACGTAAAAACCCGGTGATTAACGTTAAAAAAACGGGGCGTAAACGTAAAAAACGGATGAAAACGTAAAAAAATATGCAAAAAGGTAAAAAAAAACCGGTTGAAAAACGTAAAAAACGGGTAACGTAAAAA
This sequence comes from Artemisia annua, assembly GCA_014162995.1. Lineage (NCBI taxonomy): Eukaryota > Viridiplantae > Streptophyta > Magnoliopsida > Asterales > Asteraceae > Artemisia > Artemisia annua. The sequence goes on from LBNU01025388.1 coordinate 272,582, forward strand.
ACAGGAAGAAAACCCGTAAAAACGGGGGCCCGAAAAACGTAAAAAAACCGGGCGTAATGTAAGAAAAAATGGACGAAAACGTAAAAAAACAACCGCAAATGTAAAACGGAATAAAACGTAAAAACCGGGAGAAAACGTAAAAAAGCCGGGCCGTTAGAAAACTATAAAAATACCGGAACGAGAACGTAAAAATTGGGCGAAAAATCAGTTAAAATAAAGGACGAAAACGTAAAAAATGGGCCAGAAAACAGTAAAAAAACATGCAAAACGTAAAAAAACATTGCATGCCTGCCATGAGTAGAGCGAATACGTAAAAAAACATGGCGTAAACGTAAAAAAACGGCAAAGAAAACGTGTAAAAATCGGACAAAAACGTAAGAAAACGGATGAAAACGTGTAAAATCAGAAGAAAACGGAATTTTAAGTTTTTTACAAACGACCGTTAGTGTAAAGGACTAACGATGCGACGCTTAGTACATACAATAGCAAAAAATGTCAAGTTTTGTGTTACAATGAAAAAAAAAATAGTTGGCAACATACAATGGTAAAAAGTGTCAAGTTCAATGTATTTTTTTATCATTTTCCCTTTTCTTTTTTCCAAATTATATCATATCTAAAAAAGCTTAAACAAAATTGATCAAAATCAAGGCATATGAGGATACTTGTTTGAAAAATCTCACTTGAAAAATATGTATAAAACAGGAAGTTAAAAAATAAATCATTTGCATCAAGTGCATATAGAACTAGATAACAGGAATTGTTGCAAACTAGAACCAAATACAAAAATTACTAATTATAAAATATAATATTCCAATTTCACTAGGCCAAGTAACGTACATACTTTGCTTGAACATATAATCAATGATACACCACCTCCCACAACACAAACACGTAGTATAAAGTTTATGTAACCAACATCTAAAGAATATGTATTTAAAAGTTTGAACAAACCACTGAATATGGGGTGGGTTAAAGTAAAAAAGGTCCAAATATAAATTTATAATAATAATAATAATAATAATAAAAGGTCCAAATTGTTAATGTGTGCATGATACTCGTCTTTCACACGAAAAACAAAATTAAAGGAATCAATATTAGCTGGTAAGAGACGTATATTTGAACTTAAAGAATGGGAAGTGATTGGCACACTCTCATAATTTATTGGCACACTCCACTGACTGCATTAAACAGTTGTACAGTAAGTATAACATGCTTTAACTGGTTGTACTGTGAGTGTGCCAATAAATTTTGAGAGTGTGCCAATCACTTCCCTTAAAGAATATACTAACCGAAATTATTACTTGTAAGGCATTGCATGTTTACAAATATATTTCCTAGGAGGTTCTGAAAGCCATAAATAATTGTCTGAACATTTGTCGCTCAGTCTATGAGTATGTTTTTTACTATAAGATATGAAATGAAAAACAAGAAAATTTTGTCTTATAGGATATGTTTGGAATGCTAATGGGCCCTTTGGTAAGATTTTGCAAGAAATTATTAAACTATTGGATTCCCTTTGAAAACATCCCAGAATGCAATGAGCAATAATACAACGGTCAACATCTAATAATCTAATAGAATGAATGACCACATATAAAATTTAGAAGACACAAAACATAAAAAAAAATAATAATAAATAAATAAATAAATAAATAAAAAAAAAAAAAAAAAAAAAAAAAAAAAAAANAAAAAAAAAAAAAAAAAAAAAAAAAACATTTTAAAAAAAAAAAAAAAAAAAAAAAAAAAAAAAAAAAAAAAAAAAAAAAAAAAAAAAACTGAACATATATTTCAAAATTATAATAATACTATATGATTCATTCACTTAAAACTTTTATAAAAACAATTAAAAAAAATTATTTTTAAGTTGTAACTTATTGATTTACGGTATTTGAGTTCGTCACACAGACGCAAACCGTGTATAGTCATCCCCTTTTGAGGAAGGTTTAGCGTGACCAAATAAGAGTTGTTTGTATCAAGCATAAACCAAACTCAAAATTTCTTACATTCTAGTGATGTGATGATAGTTACAAATCTTTCACTATACAGTAAATTAATTTTTAGATAAAGGAACATGCTATTACAATCTCCTGCAAACAGATACGCAAGGATCAACACGTTTTGTGACTTGTGAGAGATCTAGTTCAACCTCTTTTTTTTGGGGAAAAAGGCAAGTTCAACCTCTATCAAAGACATTCGTGTATAAACGTAACATTTTTGTTTGGTTTGTATTCAACGACAATATTCATGAACTCGTAAACTAGGAAGGCATCAAATATATGTCTTGAGCTACCACTTTATACACGAATGTGTATGATAGAGGTTGAACTTGCCTTTCCCCGACTATTATGAGTTCAAGTACCAACCGAGACAATTGTGTAGTTATAAGAATTCAATTGTCTGTCTTATTCATAATACCAAGGCTCTTTATATACATAGTGGATACATATCAATCCTAACTAACTAGGAGTCAATTACGGGATCTGTGACATACATTCCAAATATACATAATTTACAGAATATGCTAATAATGTACATTATATGCTAATAGACCCCCGCAGTCGAAGCGGGAGGAGGACGAACGCTGAGACTGTTTCGGAAGTCATCAAACAAGATGCGAGGAAGGCCTTTGGTAAAGATATCGGCAATTTGATAACGAGATGGAACATGTAAAACTCGAACTTCACCACGTGATACCTTTTCTCGCACAAAATGAATGTCCATCTTGATATGCTTGGTACGTTGATGTTGTACCGGGTTTCCAGAGAGGAAAATAGCACTTACGTTATCACAATATACGAGAGTTGCTTTCTGAATAGGACATCGAAGTTCAAGAAGAAGGTTGCGAAGCCAACATGATTCAGAAACGACATTTGCAACACCTCGATATTTCGCTTCAGCACTTGAGCGTGAAAGTGTTGGTTGGCGTTTAGACGACCAAGAGATCAAGTTATCACCAAGATAAACACAATAACCAAAGGTAGAACGTCTAGTATCCGGACATCCACCCCAATCAGCATCAGTATAAGAAACCAATGTAGAGACCTGAGATTTATAAAGATGTAAGCCATAGTGTAAAGTACCCTGAATGTAGCGCAAGATGCGCTTGAGAGCTGTCATATGTTCCTCACGAGGATCATGCATATGGAGACATATTTGCTGAACCGAATAAGAGATATCGGGACGAGTGAAGGTAAGGTATTGCAAGGCTCCAGCAAGGCTTCGATAATGTGTCGGATCTGAATAAGGCTCACCTGAATTAGCACTTAGTTTAACCTTAGTATCAACAGGTGTAGGAGATGGCTTACAAGAAGACATGCCTGCTCGCTCAATAATATCCTGAGCATATTTAGATTGACATAGAAATAGACCATGTTGGTGACGGGTGACTGCAATTCCCAAAAAATAGTTTAATGGCCCAAGATCCTTCATTGCAAATTCTTTAGCCAAAAGACCAATAATGGAGTGGCGAAGTGTATCTAATGATGTGGTGAGGATTATGTCATCAACATATAATAGGAGATAAGCTAAGTCTGTGCCACTACTGTAGACAAACAAAGAATGATCAGATTGACTATGTATAAAACCAATCGTAGTAACAAAATCCGCAAAACGTTGATACCAAGCACGTGGTGCTTGCTTGAGGCCATATAGAGATTTTTTTAGCAAGCAAACATGATCAGGGTGCTTAGCATCACGAAATCCCATTGGTTGATACGTGTATACTGTTTCATTGAGTGTGCCATGCAAAAATGCATTTTTAACATCCAACTGATGAATGGACCATGATTTTGAAATAGCCAAAGTAAGAACAGTACGGATGGTGGCGGGTTTGACTACGGGACTAAAAGTTTCATCGCAATCCACTCCAACTTGTTGAGACCTGCCATCACCAACTAAACGAGCCTTATAGCGCTCAAAAGAACCATCTGATCTCAATTTATGCTTAAAAATCCACATAGACCGAATGACATGCATATCAGGGGTGCGGGGTACAAGCTCCCACGTCTCATTTTCAATAAGAGCATTATACTCATCAAGCATGGCACTTTTCCAGTATGGGTTGGACAAAGCATCTTTCGGGTTACGAGGAATGGGACATGGAGATGTAGTGACTGAAAGATTGAATGGATCTTTTGGTTTAGAGATACCAGACATGCTTCGAGTATGCATGGTACGTAAAGGAGTGGCTGGTGGTATGTTTGAAGATGGAGGCCGAGAGGTTGATGGGGCACGACGGGTTGCTCGGATATTGGGCTGTAGTGGTGAGTTTAGTAGGGAGGATTGAGATGTTGGTCGACAAGGAGAAATTTGGGTATTGATTGGACTAGGTGGATGAGGCAGATTGTCATTTGGTTGATTGGATGTGGGTTGAGTAACAGGAGGGGGACTCTCCATTTGGGCTGTTGTGACAGAAGGTTGAAGGTGGGCTGATGTGGTGTTGGCATCGGCTTGAGTTGAAACTTGGTTTGTCCCATGGGAGGAATTTGACCCAGTAGAGGTTGTGCGGTTTGCTGGAACAGAATTACAAGAAAAAAATGGAAGTATTAATGGGTGAATGCCATCATTAAGAAATGAGTAACTAGAAGGAGTAGGATTATGGAGTTTGGCAAACGGAAATAGTGTCTCATCAAAAATAACGTGACGCGAGAGAATGATTTTATGAGTAGCCAAGTCATAGCATTTGTAACCTCTATGATTCGAAGGGTATCCCAAGAAAACACATGGTGTAGAGCGTGGTTGTAATTTGTTAATAGTTGTGGAAGGGAAAAGAGGGTAACACAAACAACCAAAAACTCGAAGGTGATCATAGCATGGGGTGCGATTATATAGTACGTCTGTTGGGGTTTTGTGATTGAGAAGTTTACTGGGAAGGATGTTTAGTAAGTATGTGGCCATTTGAAGTGCATGATGCCAAAATTGTGGGGGCATGGAGGAGTGAGATAACAGGGTTCGAATGATGTTATTTATTGCACGTATTTTGCGTTCGGCTTTTCCATTTTGTGAGGATGTGTGTGGACAAGAGAATCGAAAAACCATTCCATTGTCATTACAAAATTGGTGAAAATATGAGTTATTATATTCTTTGCCATTATCACATTGAAAAGTTTTAATACTCATATTGAAGTGTGTACGAATAAGGTTGTAAAGGGAAATGAAAGTGGGATAAACCTGTGATTTATTTCCAAGAGGAAAAGTCCATAGAAAATTTGAATAATCATCAATAAATAAGATGTAATATTTGTGACCACTTGAACTTAATACAGGTGAAGTCCACAAATCACTATGAATTATATCAAATGGCAACGATGTAGAAGACAACGAATCATAAAAAGGTAATCGAATATGTTTGCCAAAAACACAAGATTGACAAATAGAAGAAATCCTAGACGAATTACATTGAATGTAATCTTTATTTTTAAGCGAGCGTAATATATTAGCGCCCGGATGACCTAAGCGATGATGCCATAGATCTTGAGAAATTGCAGCGAAAGTAGAAGGTCCGGTGATTTGCTGGAGAGCAGATTTAGTAATCGGGTAAAGATCCCTGACACTATTACATCGCATGATTGGCATCCCCGTCTGAAAATTGTAAATAGAAAAACCAAAAGGATCAAAAGCAATAGTAAGATTATTATCTGTTGAAAGACGTCGAACAGATATTAAATTTTTAATAAGGTGAGGTGCAACCAGGACATTTTTGAGGTAAAGGGAATGATAGGGAGGTGAAAGATGCGTATGTCCATAACCATGAATTGGAATAGTATTACCATTGCCAACAATTATATGTTTTGGAATGCTCAAATTGAAATAAGATGAGAGAATATGCTAATAATGTACATTATATGCTAATAATGTAAATTATGTATATTTGGAATGTATGTCACAGATATTCTGACCTTTTCAGTAAAGGTTTCTCATGATTTCCTTTTCTTTTGATCTCTCATTTTGTTTAGGGTTCCCGATGCCATTGCTATGAAACCCCATTTTATTTTCTGAACCTTTTCTGTTATGAACCTTTGCTATCTGAACCTTCTGATTTTGAACCTTCAGATTTGGACCTTTTTGATATGACCTATGATATGGGCTCTGATACCATATAAGAATTCAATTGTCTGTCTTATTCATAATACCAAGGCTCTTTATATACATAGTGGATACATATCAATCCTAACTAACTAGGAGTCAATTACGGGATCTGTGACATACATTCCAAATATACATAATTTACAGAATATGCTAATAATGTACATTATATGCTAATAGTAGTATATATAGAGTATTAGTAAATCATGTCGATTAACAAAATCTAGATGTATATTTCAACAATTTACTATTTTACAACAGCAGTAAGTTTAAAGCATCATAACCTTACTACTTGTACGTATTATGAATATATGACAACTTCAACATTTTACCGTATGAAAGTCTGATTTTGGCTGAACAATTCTAACGTTACAATGATTCACGACCAAAGTATCCGCTCTTGCATCCACAAGTAAGTGAACTCTGTCATGTTCTTCTAGTTTTAGGATTCTATTTCTCATTTAAATTCCTTGTGACATTTGGCCCACATGACATTGCCTTGTGAGAAATCAAAGATTATTAAACATCACTGACATCATTTCATTAGTAAGCGAGGCACAAGATGAAAACTTAAGATTACACATCTGCGTCCGTGTGTGTATTTCTTTCAGATGTCACGCCCACCGCATTACTTTTAAATTGCATACTTGTCTGGCTTGAAACTACAACCCTTCATTTGTTGAACACTATGTTCAGATACATACCGCTGGCTAAAGGCCTATTATTAGCTACCAAATTATATTTTTTTTACGGAACTGAAGTTCCTCAAGTTTTCTTGCGACTTTATTTCTTATAATGTTAGTTAGAAAAACTTATTTTTCGTTTTATCAGTAAAGTTGTTTTTCATTTCAAAGAAATTGGAGCTGATTCTTTTGGCTTAATAAGATCACTCGTACTGTAAAAGATAGAAGAAAATAGCATGGCTTAATGTAGTAAAGCATTTAACGGAAAACTAATCAGCACAAACTCTTTGTTTAGACTTTAGTTTATGAAAATCTCCAGGCCTTGTGATTAATCTTTGGGCCTGAAATCTAAAGATAGGATAAACATATCTAAAATGGTCCAGTTTGAGCCCATTATAATAATTACGGTGGGCCTCATTTGCACGCCTTACCACACTTCTATACTAGTGGAATGAAGAAAAACTGAAAAGTTTTGAATTATGTGTTCTTAAAACTAAAACAAAATATAAAAGAAAAATTTTCACAAATTCATTTCACTTTCTCTCAATACAGAACTTGGTAACATGATGATATATAAAGTTTAAAAAAAAAAAAACAAAAAAACAAAAAAAAAAAAAAAAAAAAAAAAAAAAAAAAAATGATGATAAATAATTTCTTTTTCATTTACTTTATTTTGCTCCAATAAAAAAAATCGAAAATACAGTGCTAAGGGTTTTGCTAACGACAACCTTTAGGGCTGTTGTATACAATTAAGATGGTGAGCTAAACTCCAATTATTTTAGAGAATTCCAACTCTAATCAAGGTAATATGGTTAAAGTATATCATATTACACTCCATGCCCTTTCTAGACGTTATTAGCGTGCTAAGATTATATGCATTTGTCAAAACAATGACTTTGATAAATTATAAAATAATTTTATTCTCTGCTTTGCAGTTCATCGAATGAGTTGTTTCCAAGAAAAGGTGAAGCGAGTTCATGAACATGGTGGCATCATGAATCGGAGATATTGTGCTTGCTATTGCATTTCATGATTAAACACACTTGCCTATTTATATATTTTATATGTTGTACTTTGTAATCGGAATATCCATACGATTGTATATAGCAACGGACTAGCTTTTTGACTCGAATGTACATACTTGTCGTTTAATATTGCATTAGATATTATAAATGTACCGAGTTTGGTAATGCTAGCTTGTACACAGTTGCGGCTACGAATGTGAGCTTAAAACTGTGAGTTGGTTCTGTTCGGTTGAGTCTCATATAGCAATACTTGACGTGCCCGTTCTAGAATGAGATACTGCGATATTCTAGAAACAGTGGTACCATTTCGGAAGCCAGAACAATGAAAGATTTATGTGCACTCGTTCAATCGAGATATGCAAATTGAAATGCATGATGTCTAATCATTAAAATAAATCAATTACACGCAATAAAAAAAGGTGAAACACTTGATGGGTTTTGAGAATCTTAACGGGTGTTTGGATTAAAAAGGTAACGTCGAGGGATGGCGTGCCTGATGACTTTTGTCAAAGGGCCCCTCTACTTTTTAACATCTTTTATGAGTTTATCATACATTGACACCAAGTCACCAACCCATTTTATTATAGGTCAAAATGCTTTTTATTATCCTGAATTTAATCAAGTGGAACTCTTACTACTCTACCCCTAATTAATATAGTACCTCATATTTGGCTATTTGGTTCATATACTACCCTACCCCTAATTAATATAGTCACATGACTTTCACATGTCATACTACCGTTAGTTTTTAACGGGAGAAATTGGATATGAGATTTAGCTAGTGACATTTGTTCCTTACTTTTTTCGACAATTTTTTTCTTGTACGTCTAGAATAGATTATTACTTTTGAAAAGGTGTTGCATAATTTTTTTATTATCACAAGTACTAAAGTGGCACCATAAAAAAACATTTGGTCAAAAAAAAATTTTGTCAAATTAAATTTGCACCATAAATAATGAAAATAACACAAAACTATTAACGGAGTGTAGCCCGTGGCACACCTGACACCCAAGTGGTATGTCCGTGAGTGTGACCCAAAATTTAGTGTAACCCGTGTCACATCCGACAACCAACAAATTATACTATTACAACACTTTAAAAAATAATAATAATAAAATCACAAGGTTTTGACAAATTTGCAGTTTTGAGAAATTTCGATTCTAACGAACACAATGTGCTAATTTTTCTATTTTCAATAAAAGTGTCTTTTTTTTGTATATGCAACCCCCGTTAATACTTTTGTGTTATTTTCATTCTTTATGATGCAAATTTAATTTGACAAAAAAATTTTGGACCAAATGTTTTTTTTATAGTGCAACTTTAGTACTTGTGATAATAAAAAAATAATGCAACACCTTTCCAAAAGTAATAATCCATTCAAGGATCAACATTGAAGAAGTGGGTAATAATATTCAAAGACATACAAGAAAAAAATTGTCGAAAATAGTAAGGAACAAATGTCACTAGCTAAATCTCACATCCAGTTTCCCCCGTTAAATACTAACGGTAGTATGACATGTGAAAGTCATGTGACTATATTAATTAGGGCTAGGGTAGTATGTGAACCAAATAACCAAATATGAGGTACTATAAGACATCAATAATACTTTAAGGTAGTAGGAGTTTCACTTGATCAAATTCGGGGTAGTAAAAAGCATTTTGGCCTTTATTATATCTAAATCATTTTTTTAATATCTAAATCGGATTATTATTAACAATACAAACTCGTAATTTGAAAATTTTGCAAGATTGCTAGTCCAAATTAAGTTTTCTGGTGATTAGAAAGTATAGCCCTTGTGGGGAATTATATATCCACGGGACAGTTCTAAAGGTGCCCATGTTGACACCAATTTGGCCGAGGGTCTAACTTTACAGCCATCCAACTTGTTGACACACACCACAACTTGTCAATCGTTATAGTTTCGATTGACCATTTTAAAACTTATACATTTCTTAACTCTTTATGAATCAAACACAACACAAAGATTGTCATGTATTGATGTATGTTCTACGTTTCATTTCATTGAAGAGTTGAGAATCACTCAAATTTTAAGTTTCAGTTTGTGCAAAGTATTTTGACTCCGTACTTTTTAACTATATAAACTCAACTAGTATCAAATTTTTGATGGCGTCACAATAACATTTTTAGAAGGAAAAAACTTTAACCGGTTTGTGTTTGTGCAATGATGAAATAAAGTCCATAAAATACCGGAAATAATACTTACCTAAAAATAAACCACTAATCAATTTGTTTGGTCTTGAGTTGAAAATATCCCACAAAATCTAATAAACACTACGGAGCATTTTATAACACAACAATTGCTTATTTTGTCACTGATAATAAAATAACTTGAAAATTCAATAAAGGGTACCAAAACAACATGTGATGATAAAGACTATTATATGAGTAAAATTTGTTTCAGTTCGTCAGATTTTACTGTTTACATCGATATGGACGAAGGATGCATATAATTTTATGTTATATATGCTAAAATAGGTCTAACAGGGTGTTTTCGTCTCTTTGCTTATAACAGGGATGTATTTTACAGTTTATCATTATTGTTATTGTTATTACTACTCTTCTACCAAATCTAGCCACAATCGTCGGCCGCCACCAACATAGCCGAACGCCACCACCACCACTGCTCACCACCTACCGTCGCTGGTGGATTGTTGTTGATGATGAATTTCGGTTTGTTTTGTTTTTATGTGGGTATGTCTTCATGGATTTTTATTTTTTATTTTATTTTTTATTTTTTTATTTTTTGTGATTGTTTATTAATGAATTGAGGGGAATAAAGAAGATTTTGTTTTGGTGAAAGGTGAAATATATTATTACTTTTTAAAATAATATGTACAAACAACTTAAGAGTGAAGGACATATCCCAAACACCCTCTAAATCTACATACCACCAACTAATAGTAAACATACAAGTTGTAAAGCCAATACAGTGCACAACAAACTACTCAAGCATCAATTCTTCCAGACTCTCTTTTGCTAGAAAACATGCATATGAATTTTGATCAATCATATAAGAAAACCATCATACTTTGAACGCTGAAAATTCAAATATGTTGCCTCCTTAAAAACCTTCTCAAATAAAAACCTATTGGGAAAACCATAAAGAAGGAAAAAAGAGTGCAGCTCTCGATGGAGTTCCCATACGATTTGCTTATAACAATCCATCCATTATTGTTCATACTTCAGAGGCTTCAAATCCAGAGATCCATCAACATATTAATTCTGAAAAAGCAATCCCATCACAAGCTAAGGCAACATATTTGGTGGGTGTCGAATCCAACAAAAATAAATCCTACTTCTATTATTTGTAGATAGCAACAAGTAGATTCGAATCCGCAGAGATTGGTTTAGATAATTCTTAAATAACCAAACAAGTTAAAGGGGGGTTTAGATATTTGACAAACAAATAAAAATGAATACAACTAAGAGATTAAACTAAGTTCTATAAAGAGAGATAATTGATGAATAAATACAATCTAGTCAAAGGTGCAATCTAAGTAAGAATCCATGGTTAATCATTGACGTTAAAACGCTTCATAGACTTAAGAATAAATTGGTTATGGTCATTAACAAGCTCTAACAACCCGTCTCTCCTTAATGTATTCGATAAACAAAACAAGCTCTTTGATTACTTCCCTTACCAAACAACCAGCCTTAAACAAGCTCTTAAGACTTGATTTCTGATAACAGTAAACTCTAGAGAAACCACCAATTCTAATTGACAAACACATAAGCTCGGTTTGTCTAAACCAGATTACACATTCCCTTAACAATAATCGAAAACTTGACCATAATCAATATTGTTAAGTGCTACAAGTCTTAGAACATTCAAGCAATTACGGACTTAAACTTCGAAATAGCAAAGACTAATTTCGATAATCAAATAACCAAGATTGATATTCAACTAATCAAAATAAGTTCAAACATTACTGGGAATATGCAAATATTCTTAAGTTTTGAATTCAGGAAATTAACAAGTCTCAAAACCTAATTGGATTCATAAACATAGAAAATCCTTCAACTAGAAAGTAAATAAAATTAGCTACTCATGATAAGAGGAAGAAATCACAACTATTGAATGTCGAGCCCTTCGTCTTTGATCTTCCGTTCTGTTCTTTTTTTGGTTTTGTGATGAGAGTATTTGAGTGATTATCCCCCAGTGCATATAACTACCAGGCCTCTTGTAGTTGATGCCGTTTTTTTCGTCACATGAAGCCACGATCTTCCAATAATCCTCCTGAACCGTTCCTTCCTTTTGTTCTATCAAAATCACATTCTGTTCTTTTTGTGTAGGTTTGGGCTGAAGTGCAACGAGGCCCTTTAACTTTCATAATCTTGTCAAATCAGGCCTAGTCTTTTATACCTACAACAATACATAAGTTTGTGAGGTATTTTAATCTTTTTAATAATCAACCTTAACGTATACAAATGCATCATTCTCTAATTTGCTTCACTTAACATAAACTGCAAGTATACTCCATCATTTAAGGCCATGTCTATTATAAATCATTAAGGAATAAGTATAAATAATAGGTATATTACGTACTTAACAAATTCCCCCACACTTAGCTTTTGCTCGTCCTCGAGCAATACACAAACAACTAATCTGGCGAGATCAAGTTTACCACAGAAATAAATCCAAGCTATTCGGATACATAATAGGTCATGAACTACTGTACTTAAGCAATTTACAGCAACTTTGAGAACATTCTTACTTGAAAATGAAAGGAACTAAATCTGGCATCTCTCATAAGTATTTAGGCTCACGTCTCAAGTATTTGGTAGTTATGTGTTTCACTCAAATTCATTCCAAAGAAATGACATACCATAAGCTTGCACAAGTTCTCATTCTCCACTACTTAGAAGTACATATAACATGAATCAGATGGACTGTTTTTAGGTTGTAACCGGGTTGTGTGTATGGGTAGGAAAAGAGTATATGTGTGGGTTGAAGAAGCAGCAGAGCATATAAATTGCATGAGTAAACAACCAGAACCAATAATCTTTACTTCTGTAAATCCTTAAAACTTAGATAAAGGATAAGCTCTTATAGGGTTACACAAGCTGTGATCAGTGCAATTCTCTCGACTCAACAACATCATTCAATTAGCCTAAAATTTCAACAAGTCAACATCTGATCTTTTCTTTTCGCAACAGTAATGTATGTACAAACTTAAATATCAGCTCTAAGGTAAACTTCTAAATTCAAACATTCACTTTTTTTTTTCCTTTTTTTTCAATTTTTTTTCTTCATTTTTTTTTTATTTTTTTTTTTATTTTTTTTACTACTAACAAGAAATTGAGACTACACTTCTTTAGAACAGCTTAACGGCCTATACTTCAACCAAATAATACACCCCCACACTCGTTTCTTTATTTATCGTGTTTTGCTCGTAATCACATATATGCTCTGCCATTGGGTTAAGAATAATAGATAGGTTAGGCTCAGGTTCATGACGAGGGTTGCAAGAATAAAGGGTTATTGTAGGCTCAAAGTGGTTCACTAATGGGAAGCAGTGTAACTGGTTTTAGGCTTCATTTTCATTTGGCTAGTTTATGGTTGAACCTAAATGCCATCATCATTTTCATGCATATGTAGTCAATGTAGTCTCGAAGAGAACCAATGCAAGTTCTAGATGACCAAATCAATGAAAGAATAACGCTCATGAAAGAAAGAAAACGACTGTTATTGATATGACAGTCAAAATGGCTCAATACCTCACATGGTTGTGTTTGTGGTTTACCAAATTTAGTCCCTAATCAATCTTCAAGAAAAACGACTACTAGTTAACTGTAAGTTGAAAGATTTATAGCTCAATTGTGTTATGGACCTTTCAAACTCAATTAATCTTCATGGCAAACATTCAACAACATCAGAAAAAGTATGTTTGTTTTCTTTTTTCTTTAAAAAAATTGCTTATTTATGATGGCTTATTCTTGCATTTTGATGGAAAATGAAGAAATCAAATTAGAACTCCCCCACCCTTAAACCATACATCGTCCTCGATGTATCCAACAAGAAGTTTACGAGCATATTAAATAGAACAGTAAAACAAAACTTCCCTCCTCGATTTTGTGCTTTAAAAGGAGATGTTGTACAATGGCAGCTCCGTATATTGGGATGCAACCTGAACAACAGTAAAGGTCTTTGATCTGCTTTGGTTCCAATGGGCTTAAGGAAGCCATGAGTAGCCATAAATTACTGAAATAAAAGCATTACCAATTAGAAATAAAGCAAAAATAAAAAGTAAAAACATAAAACATTGGGTTGCCTCCCAATCAGCGCCTTTCTTTTACGTCTTTGGCTAGACTCAGGTATGCCTCAAGTTGCATAGATCGGAAGTTCCAAGCTCATTTCCTCCATGTTGCACACTTGAAATCCTTCATAAAAAGGCTTTAGGCAATGACCATTAACCTTAAAGATTTTGTCAGTGCTAAGACTTTTAATTTCAACTGCACCATGAGGAAAAACATCAGTAACAACAAACGGCCCTACCCAGCGGGAACGCAATTTACCAGGAAATAACTTGAGCCTCGAATGAAAAAGAAGAACTTTTTGGCCAACACAAAAATTCTTTCTAGAACTCATTTTATCATGAAAAGCTTTAGTTTTTTCCTTGTAAATTCGTGAGCTTTCATATGCATCGTTGCGAATTTCTTCCAATTCGTGTAATTGTAACTTCCTGTTTACTCCAGCATCATCTAGTTTCATATTAAAATTCTTTACAGCCCAATAGGCTTTGTGCTCTAGTTCAACAGGAAGGTGGCATGCTTTACCAAACACTAAACGAAAAGGATACATACCTATAGGTGTCTTGTAGGCTGTGCGATATGCCCACAATGCATCGTAAAGTTTAACACTCCAATCTTTTCTGTTTGGATTGACTGTTTTCTCAAGTATGGACTTGATTTCTCTATTAGACACCTCAGCTTGCCCGTTTGTTTGCGGGTGGTAAGCTGTTGAAACACGTTGAGTCACATTATACTTCTTAAGTAAAGCCTCCATCACCCGATTGCAAAAATGAGTGCCACGGTCACTGATTATTGCTCGTGCTGTACCAAACCTGGAAAAAATGTTAGCCTTGACAAAATCTGCAACATCTTTAGCATCATCAGTTTTTGTTGCCTTAGCTTCCACCCACTTTGAAACATAATCAACAGCCAAAAGAATATAAACATAGCCAAAAGAAGGTGGAAAAGGCCCCATGAAATCGATACCCCATATATCAAATATTTCACAAATGGTTATAGAAGTAAGGGGCATTTGATCTCTATTACCTAAATTACCCTTCTTTTGGCAACGTTCACATGACTTACAAAACATATATGAATCATGAAAAATGTTTGGCCAAAATAGTCCACACTCTAATATCTTACGGGCTGTTCTTTTAGGACCAAAGTGTCCCCCACATACATGTGAATGACAAAATTCAAGAATAGATTGAATTTCAGTTTCATTTACGCACCTTCGAATAACTTGATCAGAACAATGTTTCCAAAGATACGGGTCATCCCACACATAGTATTTAGCATCACTTTTTATTTTGTTTTGTTGAGCTCTAGACAAATCATCAGGTAAAGTTTTTGTAACCAAGTAATTAACAAGATCAGCGTACCATGGATTTGTCGTTTGGAATGCAAAAAGATGCTCATCAGGAAACTCATCATTCCAAGGAAGTGGTTCTTCTTTTATCACTACTCGACTTAGATGATCTGCAACTAAGTTTTCAGAACCTTTCTTGTCTCTAATTTCCAGATTGAACTCTTGTAGTAGAAGGATCCACCTTATGAGCCTTGGTTTCGCTTCCTTTTTCGCAAGTAGGTACTTGAGAGCTGCATGATCACAATAAACAATCACTTTAGTACCTAATAAATAAGAGCGAAACTTTTCTAAAGCAAAAACTATAGCAAGAAGTTCTTTTTCGGTTGTCGAGTAATTGCATTGATCACTATCAAGTGTTCTTGAAGCATAATATATAACATGGGCTAATCTCCCAACTCTTTGCCCAAGAACCGCACCAACAGCATAGTTGCTTGCATCACTCATTATCTCGAAGGGCAAATTCCAATTAGGAGGTTGTATGATTGGAGATGAAGTGAGAAATTCTTTCAGCTTATCAAACGCAACCTTGCAATCATCATCAAGCTCAAATGCTACATCTGTTATGGAGTAATCTGCATAGTGGTTGACTTGTCTTTGAAAAGTCTTTGATAAAGCGACGATAAAATCCTGCATGTCTAAGAAAAGAACGAACTTCCCGCACATTTTTGGGATAAGGCAGAGATTTAATAATATCTATTTTCGCTTTATCAACTTCAAGTCCTTTAGCAGAAACTACATGACCCAAAATATTACCTTGATCGACCATAAATTGACACTTTTCATAATTAAGAACAAAGTTTGATTCATGCATCTTTTAAGAATTTTTTCAAGGTTAATTAAGCATGAATCAAATGAATCGCCATGGACTGTAAAATCATCCATAAATACTTCTATGATGTCCTCTACATATTCTGAAAATATGCTTACCATGCATCTTTGAAATGTAGCCGGCGCGTTACAAAGTCCAAATGGCATACGACGAAAGGCAAACGTACCAAAAGGGCAAGTAAAGGTAGTCTTTTCTTGGTCTTCTGGTGCAACCGGTATTTGATGAAAACCTGAATAGCCATCAAGACAACAATAGTAAGCTCGACCCGCTAATCTTTCTAGCATCTGATCTATAAAAGGGATGGGGAAATGATCTTTTCTAGTTAAAGCATTTAACTTTCTATAATCTATACAAATCCTCCAACCATTTTGAACTCGAGTAGTCACTAACTCACCATCAGAATTCTCAACTACCGTTACACCTGTTTTCTTTGGGACTACTTGTATAGGACTTACCCATTTGCTATCCGAAATCGGATAGATAATACCTGCATCCAGAAGTTTTTGGATTTCTTTCTTTACCACTTCCATCATAGGCGGGTTCAATCTACGTTGGACTTGCTTTGCAGGGGTAGCACCTTCTTCCAAAAGGATCTTATGCATACACATGGCAGGACTTATGCCACTGATATCAGCAACTGTCCAACCGATTGCCTCTTTGTAGTCTCTGAGAATCCGAATCAATCTTTCATCTTCCAATGGAGTCAACTTATTAGAGGAAATAACAGGAAGTGTGTCTCCTTCTCCAAGGAACAAGTATTTGAGATGATCAGGTAACTTTTTAAGCTCGAGTTTTGGAGCCTGCACAATTGATGGAAGAAGTTTAGCATTGTTCAACGGCAAACCAAGATAAGAAACAATCTTATTAACAGGTGCAAGAGAGTTAAGTTCAGAAATTGCTTCTTGTAGATTCAAGTTCGGCTCGAGTTCGTAATTTGCACTTTGTGATATATTGTTAGTAAGTGCTACCTTTAATGAATCATCATCATTTAACTCAAAAAATTTCTGCACCAAAGAGTCAATAACATCAACGCTAAAAACAGAATGCTCATCACTAGGATACTTCATGGAATCATATATATTAAACTTAATGACTTGACCATCAAATTCCATAGTAAGTGTACCCTCATAAACACAAATATTAGTCCTAGCTATTTTTAGAAATGGTCTCCCTAACAAGATAGAAGGTGAATTAGAATGATTATCTTTACCCATATCTACAACATAGAAATCTGCTAATAAAAACCAATTCCTTAACCTGAACTAATATGTCCTCTAAAACACCATCGGGGTATGCATACGAACGATCAGCAAGTTGAATAATTACCCCTGTTTCTTTTAATTTCCCAACATTCATAGCTTCATATATAGAACGAGGCATGACATTAATTGAAGCTCCTAAGTCTAACATTGCTCTTTCAACCTCGACATTACCCATTTTACAAGGAACAGTAAACATACCTGGATCCTTGCATTTGATAGGTAACTTCTTTTGAATCATAGTAGACACATTTTCTCCTAACTGAACTTTTTCATTACCTTTGAGCTTTCTTTTCGACGTACATAATTCCTTCAGGAACTTTGCATATCGAGGTACCTGTTTGATAGCATCAAGAAGTGGAATATTCACCTCAACTTTGCGAAAAGTTTCAAGAATTTCCTTCTCCTGCTCTTGTTTTCTAGACTTTGCAAAACGACCAGGAAATGGAGGAGGTATCTTGATTTCATCTTGTGGTCTGGTTGTTTCTTGCGGCTGATCAGTTTGAGGTGTCCAGCCTTCCTTCACAATCTCTTTCTCTAAATCACGTTTAGATGGTTTATGTGGCTGTTCTTCTAACACTTTTCCACTTCGCAAAGTAATTGCACTTACATTCTGCTTGGGGTTATTAATCGTTTGAGAAGGCAATTTACCCGAAGCTTGAGATTCCAATCGGTTCATAGAGGTAGCCAACTGACCTATTTGGTTTTCTAGGTTATGAATGGTATTTTTGGTATCTTGTTGAAATTGTTGTGTGCTTGTTGCAAGCGTTTTAACAATATCTTCAAGAGACATGCTTGAATTTGATGATGACGGTTGTGAGTTGGTTGTTTGTTTAGGATATTGTGGCTGGAAATTGTTTGAACGGGATCCATAGCTAAAGTTAGGATGATCTCTCCATCCTGGATTGTAGGTATTAGAGAAAGGATCATACTTTCTTTGTGGTGGACCTGGAAACCCTCCTACCGCATTCAATTGCTCCGGTGAGCCGTCTTGAAGTGTAGGACACATGTCGGTCGGGTGACCAACAACGGAACAAATTCCACAAGCTTTCACCTGTTGTGTATTACCCATATCCAACTTTTCCACAAGAGCAGTAAGATTATCCAAGCGTTGATCATAAGAAGTGTTGACTTCACTAACACTTTTCTTTGGGCAATCTTGTCTTGTACGAAACTGTTGTGAATTAGCAGCCATATTAGAGATTAGCGTCCTCGCTACAGTAGGCGTTTTGTGTACCAATGCTCCTCCACTTGCAGCATCTATCATATTTCGGTCCATAGTTAATAGACCTTCATAGAAATATTGAATAAGAAGTTGGTCCGTAATCTGATGTTGAGGACAGCTAGCACAAAGTTGCTTAAACCTCTCCCAATACTCATACAACGTCTCTCCATTGAATTGACAAATTCCACATATGTCTTTCCTGATATTTGCAGCACGTGAGGCGGGGAAAAACTTCTCGAGGAATTGTTGCATCATTTGGTCCCATGTGGTTATGAAACCAGAAGGTAAGTAGTACAACCAATCTTTAGCCTTGTCCGCCAATGAAAATGGAAAAGCACACAACTTGATTTGCTCTTCTGTAACCTTTCGTGGTTTCATTGTTGAACAAACCACGTGAAATTCCTTAAGGTGCTTATGAGGATCTTCGCCAGCAAGACCACGAAAAGTTGGAAGTAAATGGATCAGCCCGGATTTAAGTTCAAAGGGGACAGTGAGTTGTGGGTATTGGATGCATAAGGGTTGTTGATTGATGTTTTGTGTCGCCATTTCCCACAATGTTCTTTCGACCATGCTTTCTTCTTCTTGGTCACTATCAGTGACCTGATCAAACAAATCAGAAGTGAAGTTTGGTTCCAAAGATTCAAGCCAAGAAGGCGATGAACCTCTTTGAAAATTTCTTCTCCTAGCCTCTTTTCTCAACCTTTTAGCAGTCTTCTCGATCTCAGGATCGTATTCAAGTTCACCTGTACGAAATGATCGGGGCATTAAACAAGTTACAACAAAAATAATAATAATAATAATAAAGTGCAGTAAATAAAACTAAAAATGATTGATTAAAAAGAAATAAATCTAAGACACCAATCCCCGGCATCGGCGCCAAAATTTGGTGGGTGTCGAATCCAACAAAAATAAATCCTACTTCTATTATTTTTAGATAGCAACAAGTAGGGTCGAATCCGCAGAGATTGGTTTAGATAATTCTTAAATAACCAAACAAGTTAAAAGGGGGTTTAGATATTTGACAAACAAATAAAAATGAATACAACTAAGAGATTAAACTAAGTTCTATAAAGAGAGATAATTGATGAATAAATACAATCTAGTCAAAGGTGCAATCTAAGTAAGAATCCATGGTTAATCATTGACGTTAAAACGCTTCATAGACTTAAGAATAAATTGGTTATGGTCATTAACAAGCTCTAACAACCCGTCTCTCCTTAATGTATTCGATAAACAAAACAAGCTCTTTGATTACTTCCCTTACCAAACAACCAGCCTTAAACAAGCTCTTAAGACTTGATTTCTGATAACAGTAAACTCTAGAGAAACCACCAATTCTAATTGACAAACACATAAGCTCGGTTCTTCTAAACCAGATTACACATTCCCTTAACAATAATCGAAAACTTGACCATAATCAATATTGTTAAGTGCTACAAGTCTTAGAACATTCAAGCAATTACGGACTTAAACTTCGAAATAGCAAAGACTAATTTCGATAATCAAATAACCAAGATTGATATTCAACTAATCAAAATAAGTTCAAACATTACTGGGAATATGCAAATATTCTTATGTTTTGAATTCAGGAAATTAACAAGTCTCAAAACCNTTAGATAATTCTTAAATAACCAAACAAGTTAAAAGGGGGTTTAGATATTTGACAAACAAATAAAAATGAATACAACTAAGAGATTAAACTAAGTTCTATAAAGAGAGATAATTGATGAATAAATACAATCTAGTCAAAGGTGCAATCTAAGTAAGAATCCATGGTTAATCATTGACGTTAAAACGCTTCATAGACTTAAGAATAAATTGGTTATGGTCATTAACAAGCTCTAACAACCCGTCTCTCCTTAATGTGTTCGATAAACAAAACAAGCTCTTTGATTACTTCCCTTACCAAACAACCAGCCTTAAACAAGCTCTTAAGACTTGATTTCTGATAGCAGTAAACTCTAGAGAAACCACCAATTCTAATTGACAAACACATAAGCTCGGTTCTTCTAAACCAGATTACACATTCCCTTAACAATAATCGAAAACTTGACCATAATCAATATTGTTAAGTGCTACAAGTCTTAGAACATTCAAGCAATTACGGACTTAAACTTCGAAATAGCAAAGACTAATTTCGATAATCAAATAACCAAGATTGATATTCAACTAATCAAAATAAGTTCAAACATTACTGGGAATATGCAAATATTCTTATGTTTTGAATTCAGGAAATTAACAAGTCTCAAAACCTAATTGGATTCATAAACATAGAAAATCCTTCAACTAGAAAGTAAATAAAATTAGCTACTCATGATAAGAGGAAGAAATCACAACTATTGAATGTCGAGCCCTTCGTCTTTGATCTTCCGTTCTGTTCTTTTTTTGGTTTTGTGATGAGAGTATTTGAGTGATTATCCCCCAGTGCATATAACTACCAGGCCTCTTGTAGTTGATGCCGTTTTTTTCGTCACATGAAGCCACGATCTTCCAATAATCCTCCTGAACCGTTCCTTCCTTTTGTTCTATTAAAATCACATTCTGTTCTTTTTGTGTAGGTTTGGGCTGAAGTGCAACGAGGCCCTTTAACTTTCATAATCTTGTCAAATCAGGTCTAGTCTTTTATACCTACAACAACACATAAGTTTGTGAGGTATTTTAATCTTTTTAATAATCAACCTTAACATATACAAATGCATCATTCTCTAATTTGCTTCACTTAACATAAACTGCAAGTATACTCCATCATTTAAGGCCATGTCTATTATAAATCATTAAGGAATAAGTATAAATAATAGGTATATTACGCACTTAACAATATTTTAGCACTCTCAAGTTTTGATGGGTTACCTTTTAAGAATATAAGCCATAAATTCAAAACCAACTCAGATGTATGTCAAATAGACCATATTCTCATCAATATTCATCATTTCACCCATAGCATTCTATCCATGACTACATTTCCATCTAAACAACCACCAATATTTACTAGTGTAGTTACACCCTCACACTAGCAATATAGTAACACCCTAGAAGGCATCATCATAGACAAATGTACCATTCCATCACTATTGGGTTAGTTGTACTAGTTACTACATTTCACATACACTATGATATTTACTTGTAGTAAAACTTGCATCCTTCCTCACAAGCTCAACTAAAGAAATAAGCATAGATATAGGCATCATCGCTAGCACATCCTAGGCCAATATGATATCCAACCATCCTCCTGTGGCAGTGTAAGGCTAGGACCAAGAAGTCTCATCTTTCACGACTCTCTATTCCTAATCACTTACACAGCCCACTAGGTCCATGCTACCCTTCACAACAGGAAACCTTCCTGTTGGGAA